>VUQS01001171.1:0-16005 GCA_015108495.1 Heterochromis multidens | reverse complement strand
CCATCCCCCTCCCTGTCTCCTTCCCTTACCTCCCCCCACTCTCCTAAAACTCTCTGTCCTCTCACTGCAACTCTTCAAATCCAACAGATCCAAGAAATAATCTCAGGCACAGTAGCAA
Source organism: Heterochromis multidens (assembly GCA_015108495.1). Taxonomy (NCBI): domain Eukaryota; kingdom Metazoa; phylum Chordata; class Actinopteri; order Cichliformes; family Cichlidae; genus Heterochromis; species Heterochromis multidens. The sequence continues at coordinate 15,887 of VUQS01001171.1, read as the reverse complement.
GTCTACTTACTGTAGCATAGAACAAATCATGCTACCATACCTTCTTTTGTTGTGCTTGCACTGTGTATAACAGTGATTGTATTGGAGAGGCATTGGTGGAAATATGTTTGCTGCATGCATTTAGTCCTAGTATTAGTACAGCTCGACCTGGGGGGAGTGTAAGCGGCTGGCAGTGATTCAGGAGGCAGGTTTATGGAAATAGCACCCGCATTAAAAACCCAATGAGAGCAGAGGGAAGATTATGCTCCGGCACACACATGTAGCCTCCTGCAATGTCAACACTAGTAGATATCCTCCCTCTCAATTGCTTTCCTCTGTCTCCATTTCTGTCTCTTCTGCTCTCTCACTGTTGCGCTTTGCCCTTTGCTTTATACATACCTGCACTGTTAGTCTTCTATGTGAGTGCACATGGATGCAGTCTGTTTCTATATGTGTGTGACTTTGCATTTGTCTGTATGTGTAATTGTGTCTATATGCCAGTGCTCACCTGAACCATAACAGGATGAGAGAGGAGTGAGAAGCAGAGTATGGCTATATTATGGAATACAGCTGGTACTGTGGAAATGAGGCCGGCATGCCATGGAACTATTTTTCAACATGCTGCAAATGGCCCATCTTTGCTTCATTGGGTTTTATTCATACAAATATATACACAGACACACACATAACATATTCACCTATACTTACTAATGCATGCTATCCACCTGTTTATCTACAGCCAAGGCTTGCTGTGTGCTGCCTGCCTGCTGCAAAGGTTGAATAATTCAGTGCAACACTGTGTAGCGTGTACAGATGGGTGACAAATTAAGAAAAAAAATTTGAACCCTTGACCCTACAGTGAGGGGATTTGGTAGCTGTCTTTTGCTGACATGGTTTGGGTCCACGTGCCCCTTTAGAGGAACAGCTTACTGCAAATCTAAAGAACATTGCGTTGACTGCTCGCCTTTAACTTATGATGAAACATGTCTGCTCTGATGGGAATTTTCTCTTCCAGAATGGCATTCATATGCTGTGCCTTTCACAATCAGCAGGTCTGAACCCAAATGAACACCTATAGGAGATTTTGTGCCAAAATGTTATTATAAAACACACTCCAGCTGAGTTCCAGTGACTTGTAGAATTGTAAGGATCATTAATGCTGTTCTAGTGGCATGTGGTGGCCCAGTAGAGCTGCTTGTGAGAACACAATGATGCAGTCAGATCAGAACCAAGTCTTTGCCTTGCCAGCTCCGCAGTACAAAGTCTGTGTGATGTCAGATTGTGCCAATATGTAAAGAGAACAGCTAATATTCCTGCACATTCACTGCTAGTTTTTGGGAGTTATGTGTGCCTCCTGCACACTCTGTCCAGGTACCTCCCTTGCCTAAACTACATCGAGTATTTCCTGTAGTGCAAAAGTCTCTGAAATGGACAGTTTCCTGCTTTCCTGCTTTCCTGCTGTGCGCTACATGTGAGAAGGGATAACTTTGGAAAGTATCCTGACCTGAGTTCATGTGTGAAAACAGCTTAACATGCCTAATGCAGGGTTTTCCTTTAATTTGTCAGCCATCTGTAGATGAATGTAGTGTACTGGATGATTGTGCATGTACTGTATGTGCCTGTGTTGAGTGGGTTAGGGTGGGGGTGGTTATAGAGCAGACTGGTCAGCATGAAGCCAATCGGTGCTGGCAGGATTGGAGACCTTGTAGTCAGGGAAAGGGGAGTCGTTAGAATTTAGCCATTGGGTAACTGGAATATATGTGTGTGTGTATGTATGTGTGTGTGTATTTGTATGCATGTGTGTGTATATTTTCAGGAAGAAGATTGGACTATATGTTAGAAAGGGCATGGAGGTGGTCTTTAATTTTTTTCTGTTTTATTAATTATACAGGAATATGTGTTGTGAAGTTTTGGAGTTTATAAAAAGAGCCATATTTATACTGAAATGAGAATAAGATATTATAGATATTAGTTCTTTAATGGTTTTATGTTCGTGATCTGTTCTGTTCTGAACTCAATACCCAGGTCTGCTCATGTGGTTGGATTGGAGATAATTTGAATTTCTGAATTTCAGGATCGGGACCACACCTCATACACTCCCCTTCTAGTTCTTTGAGTATATACACCTTCCTGCACTACAGGTGGTTTGCTCTTATTTTTGTACTCCACCCTCCCTTGTCCTTTCTCATTTCTCATGCCTCTCATTAGTACATGGTGATCTGCCTTGCTCGGGAACTGCTGCCAGTCCTCACTGAGGCCTTCCCCGAACCGCAGTCTCAGATCCATGCTTATTCAATCTTCCACTCTCTTATAAGAAATGTTGTCAAATCTAATTGAGGATGTGGTCTCTGCTAGTGAAACGTTTTTAAGTAAGGGCTATTGTGCATGTGTGAGCAAACATTTTTTATGTACTTATTATTAGTTGCACTGTGGTATATGGCACCTAACAACATTCCCAAACTGTACCAGTATGTGAGTGCAACAGAACAGATCTAGTTTTTATGGAATGTGTGTGTGCCTCTCCACGTATTTGTATGTATGTCTGTTGTAATGGTATATTCATGTAATGTACGCAGTAAAGAGCTGTTGTACCAGAGTGCTCCCTGAGGAACTGAATATCCTTAAAACATACACACACATACACACGGAGGCACACAGGATAACTGTGACAATGTTGCTTGCATTCCACCTTCTGCCTTGCTTTCCTTCTTTCTCATTGTTGGTCCTCTGGTACCCATTTAACACACACACACACACACACGCACACCTCTCCTTTGTTCGTCTTGGTTTTCTGTGGTAGATTAGCTACATATTTAGAGAAGCCTTTTTCTCCTCAGGGGATTGGCCTCTGAGGGTATTTTGAAAAAAAAAAAAAAAGGCTGGATCTGCACTCTGCACCTGCCTTTGGAGAATAAAGAACACCAACTGAAACATTAAAAATGTGTTTCATCACAGAAATTTCATGTTATTACAGTATATAAAGTGCTTAGATGCACTGGTCACCCTCGGGTATGAACTTCTAAAACTCTAACTGCCAAGTATTTGTTGTATTTAAGAATTATGCACAAAAGTAAATGAATAAAAGGGTAGACAGACAAGAAATTGTTTTTATTTTGTTAATTTCTTTATTATAGTCACAGCCAAAAATTACATTTTACCTGTTGTTGGGAAATGTATTGTAAATATGTAATCCCTTACCAAGTTTTAAAAAATGTAAGAACTACCTCTGAGTTACCTTTGAACATTTTTTGACCTCATCTGTGACATTAGCAGTGATGACAATTTGGTGCTGTGGCCCCTCCTAATGCTCACTACTAACTTTGTCAGAGACTACTAAAATAATCCACAGCAAATCCTACCCATTAAGCCATTTCATAGTATGAAGTGTGCTATTTTTTCTGAGGTACAGGTTAGCAAAAAAAGCTGAATTATTAATGTTTATGATATTTTTAGCCTCTTTAACCTATTTTTTAGTTATGGCTGGAGACTGCTTGCCCGCCTGTCTGTGAAATGCAATCATGTGACACAGCTATGATCTGGGTTATAGAGTTATAGAGCTGGGTTTTGTGTCTAATATTGGGGGGGGGTTGTGTATGTGTCAAGGTAGGTTTGTTTCTCAGTTTGACTATCACTGCTTGTGTATCTGACTAGCATGGCGCCCATTTGGTCCATTTTTATGCCGTGTAGTTGCAATGACCTAATGCCAATTTGGCACTGTGAAGCATCACCTGTACCAGTGGAGGTGAACCAGATGAGTCTGGTTTTATTCCAGGCTTGCGGGCATGGCTGTGCAGAGCCTTGCAAGAGGTAAGGCCCAGATACGGAGTGACAATCCATCTGTGAGTCCCTGTAGAAGCTTGTACAGGTGTGATGCTGCCCGCAGACACAAAGAAAAAAAAGTGCAGTCGGTATGAGCGTGGATCATAAGTTATGGCCCTGAATAGAGGGGTGTGTGTGTGTTGCAGTGTGAGTGTGTGTCCTTGCATGCATGTTGAAATAGATGGGAAAAGTGATTAGCTCACAAAAAGTGGATATCAAAATAGACAAGATGACCATTTTGGAGGCAAAAACATGTGTGCCTGAGAATATTTCACATTACTTAATAATGAAGGACACACTTAAAACACATCAACTTGATGTGGCTAATCGGGGCTGACATCTCACTGGGTGGACCTTATGCCTTTGGGAGAAAGAGGGGGATGAGGAGGAGTGTGTGAGAGATTAGAGGGGGATGAAGTGACAGAACAGTTGAAATACTGAGAAAAGAGGAGAGAAGGGAGAAGGAGCCACAGGGTCACGCTGACAGCTTTAAGTCATACCTTCAATGTTAAAACATCTATTCCCTTGTATGTGTGAGTGTGTATGGATGTCTGTGTGTGTGCTGTCCATATATACAGTGAAATGGTACACTTGCATGTGTTGGAACCAGAGAGAACTCATTTGTAAGGCACATCTTGCCATGCTTTGGTGTAGTGTCCACAGAGAGAGGGTAAGGGGGCTGCACAGCACGACAGCCAGCATTTGTCAGCAAAAAAAATCAGGACTAATGATATACAGTACACATGGCTGGAGGGCAAGGAGATGAGTGTGACTGACAGGAGGTATGAGTAGAAAAAAGCCGGTGGCAGCCCTCTATCATGGCTATGAATGCATGAGCCAGACCGATTTGTTTTAAGCCCCAGCCCCCTTCTCATCACAGATAAGGGTAGCAGCATGAGGCATAGGGTAGACGAGAGGAACGGCGTGTGTGTGAGTCCCCAGGGATAATGACATGGAATACAAGTGTATGGGGAGTGCTAGTGATGGTTCTGCTCATGTGGAAGTGGTTATTTGCATTGCAGAGAAGGGTTGTCAGTAGAGCTCGCTCAGGGAGCGAGTGTCAGGGTGATCGCTGCCGGTGAAGGCTTCTGTCGTCTGCCCCACAGAATACCCGGACACTGGATATAGCTGAGCTAGCAGTTGCAAGATCAAGCACGTAGGCATATTCTTTTTGTTAGGATTCTGCAAGCTTTTTTCAGTTTCGTCAAACTTAGAGTTCACCTGACACTTATTTTAAGTGGTTCTGTTTTGTCCATCATGGCAGCCTTATAGCCTTTCATATAGAAAAATAACAATAAGCTGGATGGCTGCAGAATAGCTGGGAATATAAATTATATAGTTTTATGCCAACAGCTATAGTCTGTGGCATCTAAACTATTTCAGTCCAAGCTGCAATAAGAGGCAGCTTTTAATAATTCAGAGTAAAACAGTATACTGGATGTCTTCCAGGCAGCAAGCTCACATTTAGGTGAAACACTAAATTCCCCTCAACCTCCCACTTCCACCACAGCCCCCAAAACCGTTGCAGGGCTGTATCATAAACCTGTGAAGGGCTTGTAGGGACACATTGGGCTGTGTTGTTGTTTACAGAGTTTGTTGGCACAGTGAAGAGCTTTGCATTTCTGTGTGTATATGTGTGTGTATGAGTGTCTGCATGTGAGACAAAGTGACTGTGCTGTGGATAGAGACTGCTTGGTCTTTAACTCTTGTCAGGCCTTGGGGTTCCCTGCGCAGCTGTGGCAGACATGCAAGAGGCAAGTTTTAGAGGATCCAATTTAGAGTCACGCTGCTCGGCAGGTTTAGCCAGTATGCATCCTTTAATGTGCTTTCTCCAAGTTCTCAGACAGGATGTGGCTCTGTAAAGTGAAATTGGAGGTAAAAAAAGAGAAAATGGAAAAGAGGGAGAAAATGATGAAGATGTGTGGATGAGAGAGAGAGAGGGAGAGAGAGAGGAGTAGGTAGGGATGGGTCAGAAAGAAGACTTGGAGACTGTGAAATGGAATGAGAAGTAGGAGGAAAGATATTTGAATCACTGAGTTGTAAAGATTAAGAAATGAGATGGAGGGTGTGAGATAGAGTGAAATGGAGAGAGGGAAATGGAGAGTGGGAGGTTATTGATGGAGGGCCTCCTTGCCTGATCAGGACTCCAGGCTTTAACCTGTACTGTATCAATCTGGAAAAAGCAGCACAGCTGTGGTCCTTCTTTTCTTGAATCCCGTGGAGAAGTCCAAAGGCATCCCAGAGGCAGTCATTAGGTTTTCAGTGTGATGTTCACTGTCTGAATATGCGCTATGTCTCAGATTTTCATAAGGATTGGCTGAAAGAAAAAAATGATAAAAGCAGGGAGGAGAATCAAATGAAAAAAAGACTTAAGAGCCAAAGCAATCATGCAGCTTCAATCCCTGTACATTTGATGGATAAGCCACGTGATGGTCCATTGTTTGCTCTCTTGTGTCAGAATATTAATATATGATATTGATCATGCCATTAAACCTTTTACAGCTATTCTGTTAGTAAAAGACTGACCCTAAGCACCTTATTTTGCGTTATTTTGTACCTCTGTGATGCCATTGTATACTGAATTTAGTGCATTTACTCACATTATATGCAAGTATACTGCTGAAAAGAAGGAGTTATAGCAGTAGAAGTTGAGTGGTTTGAATCTAAACAAAAATGTCTTTTGAAATTGTTTCTGTTTTCTATACATTTTTAGTGCTGCTGCAAAAATAATTACAGAAATATAGAGTAGTTAAGCCAGTATATTTGAAATGCATTTGAAATTTGAGGATATGGGTACTTCATTCTCTGATTTTGTTTGTTTTAATTAGGGAGTGCCAAGCTCGCTCAAATTACTTACTGGGAAATAATAACCTCTCCAATTTGACTGTTTGATTGTGCACAGCTGTTACAGGTGATGAAGCTCAGTCTGGATGTGAATGGCAGAATTATACCTGTGGTAATCTTTCATTTTTAATTTTAGGGTTGAATTATCTTGAACTTTCCTTCTTGTAAATTCATTTCCACTTTGGTTTAGAAAAGCATATGGCAGTATATAATGTAGCCTTCAGAATCTGGTAGTATATTTCAGTAGTTATAGAAGTTGATTATGAGTGCTTGTAATAAGCTCACTGATAAATGTTTCGATGATCATGTATCTGTTTTTGTGTTTCTATAAGGTAGGGTAAAGCTGTCGCTCATCATCATCACACATCAGTAATGGGGCTGAGGCAAATGATTACCATGTCAGCGTGGGCTGCAACACATTTAAATTATAAACACACACACGCACACACACAAGTATGGACTGAGGTAAAGACGTGCACAAGCAAAAACAATTAGGCAATAGGGCAAAGGACACAAGGCAGCACATTTATTTACAGAGTTTATTTAATGTTTTTTTCTTGATTCATTATTTATGAATCTATCAATCTGTATGACATTACCGCAGCATATGAAGTTTGACTGGCTGCTTTCCTGCCTGTCTCATCTGCCAGCTTATATGGGTTCTGTCTGTCTTTCTGGCCTTGTAAGGCTACTTCTTTGTCCATCAAAATATGTCTGGTGTGCAGGCTGGCTTCTCTTTTTCTCACTTTATTTCTCTTTTTTCTGCCTCTCCTCACTTTCTATCGTACATCTTTGTCAGTCTAGTTCCTTTTATTCTTTGATCATTTATTCTGTCTCTAAAACATTTTAAATTATGATGATGACTTGCAAATTTATCTCAGATTAATTTGATGGGTTCAGCTTGTCCCCACCTCATCGGTGTGCTTTTTACTGCAGTGTTATTAATATATTCTTGAAAGGCTGCTCTCCCATGCCCCCCTTTCAAGATTGGGAAAGGGCAGAGCATGTTGTCCAGCTCACTTCTTTGCCTGCTTTTCCATATTTTAGGAGAGGACTACTTCTGTCTACCCACTATTACTATTCTAGTATTCTAGTATTTGCTGGTTGACATGCTTTAAGAGTACTTTTTGGGGCTTTTGACCACAAGTGGCACTGTAAAGCAAAGATTTCTCAAACAGACTGTAATGTCTTATTAGTTTGCAACTAAAAGAGGAGAAGGCAAGAACAATGGCTTTGCAAAAGTTTTGTGAATTGCGAAATGCATTCATGTCTTTGTTAAGTCTCAAAGACACACAGCCTGCTTTGGTGAAAAATGTGGTATATAAACAGAACCGCAAAAGTGAACATTTAAAGCTCTATAGGGAACTGTTAAGTAATTTTACAAAGGATGAATGGGAAGTCATCAGTGGAGCAATGAAAGTCTGTCATGTCCTCTGACACATCTAAAAGCACTTAGGCTGTGTCTGCTGAATGACTGGGATCTGATAATGCTGGATTTATTATAGTGTCCCTACATAGTGAGAGCCCTGTGGGTATAGTCTGGCCATCTATAGTTACAGAGCCTGAGTATATTTCAGTTTGTGGCGAAGACTACAAAATAAAAACCCTCCTACCTCTCTCTTTCTCTCTCTCGCTATGACTTTTTCACTCTTTCTCACACTTTCTTTTCTGGGAGTACTGCTATTCTTTTCAGCACAGCCCTCTTATTGGAGGTTGGTTGAAAGTGGTCTGCCTGCCTTTAGCTTACCAAAATGCATACAGTAATAAAGGCAGGAGAGAAGAGATGGCAGGTTATCTATGGATCAACATGAAGCCCAGGCAAAAGCAAAAAATGAAATTGCATATCTCATAAAATGTTGGCCCAACTCGGCCCAGCCCCCATATGAAAACAGGAGCTGTAAATCCAGGCTTATTTTTACTGCAAACTAAGTAGACAGAAACAGCTACTGCCTCAATCACATATTTCCTCGGGTAACATGTGAATGGATCTATGATGAAAGGGTATGAGCTTGATAGCTGCTGGTGAGATTAATATCTGCCTATGCCAGACGTAGCTCTATAGGTGTAGGTGTAGAGTATGTTAGGATGAACCGTTTGGGCTGATTTAAAATTAGGGAATAAGATCAAAGTATTTCAAAGTGAAGGGGCTACAGCAGAATAGCTAAGCTAGTAACATGTTTTTCACTTTAAAAAAAAAAAAAAATTATGTTTTGAGAGTGGCACCACACAGAGCTTGTAAGACAAATCCTTTCTAATAGGAAGCCTCTGGGGCTGCAGAGGAGCATGGTCGATACAGAAACACACAGAGGGCTTTGAAGATGGCCAATCTCTCTGCCTCCAACCAAATGGAAAGGCAAGAGAGGGGCCCACAGGGACAGAGCCAGGCTAAGTTTCTATTAACACTATCTACATAACACCTAAGATGTCCCTGTGTTTGATGTGACAGCATCCAGATTAGCTCACATTAGGGAGAACAACAAAGCCCTGTGTGCTGCATCCTCTCTTATTGCCTGGAAGACAGGAAGCGACAGGATGTTTTTCTGACTGACACAGAAACAAGGGCGTTCAAAAACAACAATTTAAACATCTAAATAGGAATACATTTATAGTTTCCATGTATTACACATTATGTCAAAACATTTTAGTCATCAAAATATAAAGTCTTGAATGTATTTATTTTTATTTTTTTAAATGATTACTTTTTGAATAGAACAAGATTATGTATTGTGGCTGCAGTCTTACTCACACAAACCCATAGTGGATGATGTACAAAATAGTCATGACCAAAGGCATAAACTGTTCCCAAGATTTAAAATGACACAAACATTTAAATATCCCCCCCTCTGGTAATTTCAGATTGTGCATTTTTCTGCAGCTGGCAGATATTATTCACCAGCCACCATTTGCAGCTATCACAGTGTTGTAAAACAAATTATGTGCTACCTGTGTGTTTGACATTCTAAGTGTCAGTGTTTGGTTTGACTAATGGATTTCTTCTGACAGAGAAGTGGATGGGTTCTCTTAGTGTCACCATGTGAATTGCAAACACAATGAACAAAATGGATGTCCTCATGCTTTTTAAGTGTCTGTTATTCTGTTGTTAGCATCCTCAGTGATGGATGGACCAAGGTTAATAGGAGGTTTTTGTTTGTAAGCATGTTGTTGTGATGTCCTGGTCTGACATATTGGAGACAAAAATTATTCAGATCATCTTCAAAAATATGGCTAAAGACAAGCACAGGAATTAATGCTTCTTTTTAAAAAAAATTTAATTGGTCTTATTTGTGGCCATTAATGCACTTTCTTTTAAGTAAAAAGGTATAGGTTAGAGTTTATTCTTAAAGTTTTACTGCAAGTTTTGTGGTTTTACATTGAACTTGGATTAAGGGCTGAGTGTTTTATTCACAAGCATGTCTTGTTATTGAAGATATATATGTTTTTACATTTGATGCAAATGTATTTTAGATAGTATTTGTTATAGTACTTGGTTTGATAGTTTAGTTTAATTATCTTTAGCACAGAATGGCAATATACTGTATGCATACTGTGCAAGAGGTAGGCTTCAACAAAATAAAGTGTGGGTCTAGTTTTAGTTTTCGGGTAAACAAATAAGCTAAATCAAATTAATATTCAGTGAATACTGGTCTTTTTAAAAAGGTGCCAGCTATTTTGTACACTTGCACAGTTACAGATAGTTTTTCAAGGTGAATTTGGGACATCTTCCTGGTGGTAATGCTTGATAAATGAGAAAGAACTTATAAACAGTTATTTATATCAGTACTGAAAAAATGATGTGCTTTTATGCTAAATTTATTGGTATTGTTCAGCCTTGTACATCTTATACACATCCTGTTAAGGGTTTGATTTTATTTGATACACGCTACCTTACGTTGCATACTGTAGGGGTTGAACCTAAAAGGCATTAAAGCAAAGTAAGCAAACCCTTGTGGTTATGTTGTTGCATCGTTGTGTATCTGTGTGCATATATAACGTTGCAACACTGGCATAAATGTAAAGTCAGCACTGAGAGGAGCTTGTCTTTGCGGCTTTTTGCCTTGTGTGTGTATGCGTCTTTGCCCTCGGGGATACATTGGTCCTCAGGACCTCTGATTGAGAACAACTTGGTGAAACTGAGCCCATTTAACATCACTGGCACAAATGAAATGTCTTTGTTTGACTAGATGATGGTAGTTTAACTCTGTAGTTGAGTAACTGTGGAATGTCTTCTTCCCTTGAGCCAAAACGGGCTCTAATGCATTTCTTCTTCCCTTTGATGTTGACTATAAATATGAATGGGCTGTGGGTATTATTGTATAGAAATCTTTTTTTGGATTTGTTTGTGAGTGTTTATGGAGAAGAGCACTGACAGCAAGGGAAAACAGTGCACCACGAGATTTAGGTACATAGAATCATCTTTTTACTCGACTTTAACAAAGATATTAGAAAATTAATGATATCATTCATGGCATCATATTTCACATTGTTCCTCCCAAAATATTATGAGATAAATGTGTCCTGTTAAACTAGGCTATGTGTTGTGGGAATGTACTGTTCAGAGTAAGGGAAATGATGAGAGATAAGGCTGTCTTAATATTGCAGAGCTTTGTTGAAGTAAAGCATTGCATCTTGAGCTTTTCACCAGCCCACATGCTCCCACGTCAAGCCCATATATTTAGCAGGGGGAAAGAGTTTTTTCTTCTCTGTGCGCTGTGGTGCGAGAGGTGCACGGGAGTTCTGAAATGTTTGTCTTTGTTCTCCTGGCAGAGTTTTCTGTGTGTGGGCGTTTACAGTTTCCAGGAGCACCTCGGGAATGCATTTCAACAGATGGAGGTTTTAACTGGAGTGTTGGCTTCCAAAATCAGGGCTATATGCTTTTGTAGCCTCCTATTTTAATTTGTTTGCTTGTTTGTTTGTTTGCTTATGTGTTGTTTTTCCAGCAGGATAATCACAGGCTATGCAGATGAGTGGAGTTGCAATTATGTTGTCACCTACAGGTTTAAAGTGCTAATCCGATATATGTGACATCTGACACAATATTTTAATTGTCGGTGCTGTTTTAATGTCACGACTGATCAGGGATAACATTTTTAACAGCTTGAAGTATGGTGCAAACAGTGAATCCCACTGCATTGAAAGATTCACTGATTCTGCTGCCTGTGGTGCTGTCCATGGTACTGAAATGGCTAAAAGTACAATTTCTTTTACTAGTAGGCGCAAACTTGTTGTCTGTTTAATTTAAATTTTAAATGTGCCTAATTCTCTCTGTGATATGAACTTAAATTTTCTTTTTTTTTGGTTCTTTTTTTAATAATATGGCTGTTTGCAAAAGTAGTACTGATGCTATATAGTGTTTGCTGTGAAAATTGCACATTAAAGAAAATACTTTTTGCAAGGTAAAACAATTCCTACCACCCCAGGGCAAAACTGCAGTGTGTTATGACACCCATCTAGCAGACTGCTTTCCGTCTTTTGTCTAAAACACATTTCTTATTCGATTTGACAGCCTCAGAAAAGTGTAATTGCTTTTCTGACCTGTAATTTTAGCTCAGCCTTTGTATAAACCAAAATGCGTACCTTTGATTTATGTCTTTTGTCATGCTGCCAAACTCCTTTGAATTACCTGAACCCATGTGGGCCCTGGCTGTAGCAGTATTTTTCAGCTGTCCCTGAGCCCTTGATGGAGTTAACACTTTTAGTACACATGAGTTTTTTGTTGTTGTTGTTGTTTTTGTTTTTTTTGATAGGCAAATTCATGTGTTTTATAATTAAGGATGCATTATATTGCCCTTCTCAAGGCTATAAATAACAATGGATTTGCTACTGTATCAGTCTTTCCTCATGTTTAAGTTCAGGATGGGAATATTTTAAGTGTTTACCTGAATGCACAAGCATGTCCTCTGTTTACCGTCTTTGTGTCTTTCTTCCTTGCTCTAACTCTTTCTCACCTTTTTTTGCCCACTCTCTGTGACTTATTCTCTTTTTTCTACATCGTTCCATCTCTGTATCTCAAAGCCATGTTTCTCCTTACTCAGCCATAGTGGCACTTCTCTCGGGACCATTGGTGCTAGAGTGCCGCAGGGTTCCCTGGAGCCAAAACGTAGCCTACAAATACTCTGTCCAAGACCAGACAGGGCTCCTTTATATTAGTCCTGCTTAAATAAAGTACAGTCACCCAATATCCTGTATTAATAGGCGGTTGACAATGGATCTGTTGTCAATGTAGGCCAATGTAGAGGTCTGCAGTAAAGCAGTTTGTAGCCTTTTTTTAAAAAAAACTTTTGATTGTAAATTAAAATTCCTTAACCGACATGCCCTTCATGATGCAGTGTCTAATTTCATCTTGACTTTTCAGCTTGCAGTGTGGGTATAAAATGTGGTGCCCAGACAGTTTAGAACCAAACAAATAGGTCACTGTTATGGTAATGCGCTATAAATAGTTGTGTATGTGTGTGTGTGTGCAGGGATGTTCTGTCTAATTTTAGGCTCTCGGGAGTAGAGAGCAGTGAGGAGATCAGGAGAGTGAAGGAGGAGTGAGCCTCAGCTTCGCCAACTAATGGTTTAGTGTTTTTAATAACTTGCTTGGGAGGTATCTCCAGCTGTAATATATCTCTTCAGCAGCAAATAGCCCTTACATACATTAGCAGGGTGCGAGAGCATTATAAACATCTGAATACAGCATTGGCTTTCCAATAAACTGATTTTATTAAAATGTCCATGTCTAATAAATACAGTAAAAAAGGATTTAATCTACTGCACCCTCCTGTTTAGACCTTATTCTGAGTCAGAATGATATCAGAGATTCTGTGAGAATAAAGTAGATCCTGACCAGAATGAATAGAGACAGGAGGAGTAATTTATTAATGCACTTTTCCTAACCTATTCTCCATCAGACTGGCTTGCTCTTTCTGCATAATTTTTTAAGAGAGGCTCATTAAAATCTAGATGTGCATAAATAGAGAAGATAGAAAAAATAGATAAAATGCATTCACTGGATTATGGATATGGAATTGCTGTTTTGGTTTCCAATTAAGCTTATGCTTTATAATTAGCCAGTAGGTTCCCATGCCTCAATATTAGTTGAGCTTTTTCTCTTATTTGTCTTTTGAGCCTTTTTTGTTTTTTTACCCTAACCACTACATTGCAGAGGAAATTAAATCACTTTGTGCCCAGTCATTCATGTTAAAGCCCTGTTCCTGTACATTTTGCTTTATTGCAGTGATAGCTCTGTCCTTTACTGCTCGATTCCTGATGAATTGACCCTAAGCCCTCCACAGCCAGGTGCTACAAGCACAAGCCTTGTGGTCATTACCTTTAGTAAGTTTCAGATTCTTGTAGTACTAATAAAGATGGCTTCTGAATAGATCTGGATTCTGACTGAGCAGGGAATGCATAATGCTGACACTGGTGATATACTGTATGATGATTCAATGCACAGTAATACAAAATCTTAGGATTCAATTGATTTTATTACTTATCTTATTAATATTCTGCATTGTCAGCATCACACACCGCTTTGCTTGAGCCTTTTGATACTTGCTAAGCATTGCTCTAAGCTTTTATCATCTTATATAGTGTCAGTTCTCATTCGTGGCTCCATGCAGCACAGTCACAATTCAACAGTGGGTCCTGCTTGAGTAGAGTAAAGCTGAGACTGTGAGCAAACTCACTCGCTGTGCTCTTGCTGTAGAAAACCATCTCTCTCATGACCTAGCAGAGACAAACAGCACACATAATGGTCATTTTTTACTCTCCTTTGATATACCTGCTCAGTTGCCTTGAGAGGAAAGAGCAGATTGTTTGTTTTGCTGAAGCCTCTTTCATTTGGCACAGGTGAAAGAGACTATTAATACTCTCTCACAATACATCTTATATACTGATAATGCAGTATGCTTGAAGATGAAAAGAAATTGTACATTACTGTCACCTTGGCAGATGACACATGAAGCTCTCGCTGGGTGCTTGCTTTGAATAGCCTTAATGGTAGGGGAAGCCAATGGAAAAAAAGACGAAAACAAATTGAGGAAGAAACATGGAAAGAAGGGTAGGTGGTGTGGTAAGAGATGAAGAATTAGGTTTGATTAAATGGCAATTTAGGAAGGAAAAGGAAATTCAAATAAAGCAAAGGAAAGCAAAAAAGAAACTGTCTCAGAAAACAAAGAAAGCCACAAAAGCTGATATGGGAAAATCTCAATATTTCTTCTATGATTTAAGGATGATACAGTGACAGGGTGCCTCTTCGAAATAAAGCAGGTAAAAGAAGATCAGTGCTGAAATATGAATCTTTACTGCAGTCTTCAATTGGAGTGACTGATATAGCAATATGGTGCCACATACAGAACACCTGCACATGCTGTCTATGTCCTGCAAAACTGTGAGTTTCATTAGGAGAAGTGTAAATAAATAAATAAGAGACCGGATAATAAATGCAATTTGATCGTTATTGAAAAGAGAATGCCTTGGAGTGTTTCTGTGATTTTTATCCAAATGTTGGATTACATGAATTTGTATGTGTAACAGATGTCCAAAGAGTATTTGAATTCTTCCAATTCATATACAAATGCTTTTTTAATTTCTTTTTCATTCTTAAAATTATAATTTAATATTGTAATGTTACATTGCAGCAGGTTAAGTGGCAACTTAACACGGTTTTAGGCTGTTGTTTCCAAAACTATTTCCTCCCATCTTGCCGCATTCATACTTTACTATCCTGAATTGTTCCACTGCAAATTTAATATCAGTTTTTAAACATTGAGAGAGCAAGTAAAGTGCAACGAAGACAAAATGCAGTTGCTTATTTTTCACATGAACTTGGCAGTGCTTCAAACATATCTGGAAAAAATGCACAACAAAAATATGAACTTTGTTTATGTTCATAAGAAGGAATTAGTGACAAACCTTTTTATTTAGATTTTAGTGACATTACTCTCAAAAAATTAAAATGCAGTGTTAAATGGAAAAGGTGTGAAGGACTGGGCTGCCGTGTAAAATTTCTGTTTGATATATGAAATACTGTGTGTGTGTGTGCTAATAAAAGAGCCTTCTTTTTTAAATGGATTGTACCTCCTACAGTACCATTTGGCTTAATACAGGCTAAATCAATATAATATCAAATATGTTGATGGCCATTAGCAATTTCATTAAAACAGTTATCACTTGTGTGTGTCTGGGTATACTAGACGATATATATGTATCAACACACACACACACACGCACGCACACACACACATACACACACATTTTATAAA
>VUQS01001169.1:0-11512 GCA_015108495.1 Heterochromis multidens | reverse complement strand
TCTGGACGTAGCGTTTTTTAGTGGGAGAAACGTTTTGTCACCAACTGGTAACTTCTTCAGTCTCAGCTGACTGCAGGCTTCCCCAACCTTATAAACAGTACATTGCATTATGACCTTAACCAGCACCACTGACCAAATGGTCCATTGTTAGTCAGTGGTGCTGGTTTCGGTCATAATGCAATGTACTGTTTATAAGGTTGGGGAAGCCTGCAGTCAGCTGAGACTGAAGAAGTTACCAGTTGGTGACGAAACGTTTCTGCCACTAAAAAACGCTACGTCCAGATGAACAGATTCAACTTTTTGGGGTTCCAAAAATGTTTAACGCTTAACTGTTTAACACTTTAACTCTCACTTAACAGGTGTAAGCCTACAGGAGTAAAACTAACCCATATTACACATGAAAAAGCACAAAATTCCAAAGGTTGAACACAAATTTGTGTAGCAACTTTTTTTTTTTTTTTTGTGGACCAACCTGACTCCTAAGTTAGGAACCCCTGCACTAAAACACTTAAAGGAGTTAAAACTTAATGATCAGAAAGAATATCAAAATTCTGTTTATATAGTGATTAATCTGCTTATCATTTTTGATTTATTGCTCTTTATATGGAAAAATGTCAAAAGGACAAAGAAATTAAGCAAATAAGCAATGCAAAGAGAATCCAGTGATTATAAAAATTGATTGACTAATTATTACATCACTGGTGTTCATGTATCTATATAAGTACAGTTGCTGCTTTTACTGCTATACTTGAAGTATCTTAAATGCTGGACTTTACTTGTTATGGAGTATTTTTAGATGATGATGTGCTCTGGTAAAAGGTATAAATAATTCTTCCACCACTGGACAGTATCATGGTGCGCCCATGCTGGTCCTTTCCCTCTCTGCACCTGATGGGTGTTGCTGTTTTGTTTTCTAATATCTGCCAGATTTAACCCTTATCTCATATGGTGCTAAGGTCAGCATATTCCTGATATTTAGATGAGGCATGTATAACTTATGTCAACACACACTTCCATTTTTCTTGATATGATATGCTCCCCGCGACCCAGCTGACTCCTGAGGTGCCACTTACCCAGCGCTAGGATGTTATCGTTTCTGAAGGTGATGGGTACTGAGAGCCGAGTAGTGTCTGGGAATAGGATGAGAGAGGAGGAGGACTGTCTCTACTGGCCTGTGAAATATTCATCAAATGAAGCAATGGTGGGTGGGGAAGTGCGGCAGGAGATGGAGTGAAGTCCACAGGGGAAAGAACATCATAGTTCAAGAGACACAAGGGAACCATGGAAGAGCTCTGCAGTCCAGGGAGGAAGGAAATAAAGGAGGGAAAGAAATATTTTTATTATGTGGGAGCTAGTGGATAAATTCTTAAATATGATGGATAAAAACTCCCCTCACAGCAGTGGAGGAGGTTTAATAGTATTTCATCTAGCTGGTGAGGTAGGCGAGAGACTGATGATGGTTTTGTATATGTATTAAATTCTGACATTTAAACTGGTAAACACTCATTCTTTACAAGCGCTGGAAAGGTTTTGCTAACAGCTGCCAGGAGGACTTTTGTCTAAAACGATGAAGTGATCATCACACACAACCTTCCTCTCAGCTGGTACCATCTCAAGGTGTCCGTCAATCAATGTACTGGACATGACATTTTCATTCTCTTTTTCTTGCTCAATAATGCAACTTTAACCTCGGGCAAAAAAAAATACACTGTTTGAGTCTCCTGAGAGTTCTGCCATGAAGTGATTTTCTTTTATTCTTATTGTCACCAAATGCCTTGAAAAGACCAAAATTAAACCTGTTAAGTACAGCCGGTGTTGCTAATTCCTGAAAATAATCCCCAACAAATATACCTTTTTTTTTTTTTTTTCTGTTTTTGCACACCTGCAAAAAACTGTTGTTCCTAGCCATGTTAGGAAAGATCAGAGCCTTTTTTATTTTCTTGCTGTCTACTCATTTGTATGGACGGCCATGAAATTTGGTACAGGCATTCATGTTCTGCAGAGGATGAGTTTTAATGGCTTTGTTGATTCTTTTATTTGTTTGTTTATTTATTATTTCCTATCAATACTCTATCATTATTAATCTAAATTTAGAATAGAATAGCCCTTTATTGTCGTTGTACAAGTACAACAAAATTGTTGGTGCTCTACCCAACTACTGTACGGAAATATAAATAACAAGGCAAGAGGAATAAATAGCAAGACAACAGAATAAATAACAAGAGAAGAGAAATATATACAAAGTAAGGGAATATATACAAAGTAAGAGAGAGGCACACATTTAGAGAACAATTTTTAATTTTTCTATAACTGTTGGCTGTATTTCTATAAATTCAGTGCAGAAATCTAGTTTTGTCTCACGATAAAGTATAATGAATTTGAGTCCTCCTCAGCTCTACTTTGCATTTAATATATTATCAAGTGTTTTTATCCTAGCACACTAAACCTAAGTTTTCTATTACATTTAGCAATAGATTGAGTTATTTTATTTATATTGTGCTACTTTAGTTTAATATATTCAGCTTTTTACATAGCATTTTATTATATTTATTTATTCTTATGATTATATTTATTTATTTTTATTATTTATTTTTATGTATTATATTATTTAACTTCTAGTTTAAAAAGCTTTATTCTTTAGATTAAAGTTTAGGTGTTTAGCTATTTATTTTAAGCTGTTATAGGTTTTGTTTACTGTTTTGGCTGCTGCAACACATGAATTTCGTAACTTTTTGGATAAATTAAGTATATCTTATCATTTCTTATCTTAAACATTAGACTTAAACATCAGCTGCAATCATTTTGATTGCCTTAGCATGCTGACATTAGCATTTAGCTCTTGGTACTTGTTTTAATTTTTCATTTTGTGATACTCATCCCTCTCCAAACTGATTACTAACATTACTAACAAACCATGATATAAGGGATTGAAGAGAGGTTGTGAAAGTGTCACCATTGAGTGTATGAGAAATACAGGAGGCGAATTACATGACATGCCATGGCGGGAAAAACAGAAGGATCACTTCAGCACTGCAGCTAAGCTACAAGCTACCAGTATTTTAGGCCCTAGTTATACAAGCCTAGAGACCGGTTGTCAACCATTTGGCAACCACCGCTTGCTAGGGGAAAACTGGTATTCCCTGATCAGTTCACGAGTGGTTGCTGGCAGTGACTGTGAAATTGATTGCTAAAGCCGTAGTCATGTAGGCCTAGAGACTGATTAGTGAACCCCTGGCAATAACTGGTTGCTAGGAAAATTCCTTGACCAGTTAGTGAGTGGTTGCTAGCAGTCAGTAGATGAAATTGGTTGCAAAGAGGTATACAGTGCTATACTAAAAACCTCCTTGTTATTGCTTTGGTTGCTTGTTGTTGTTGTTTTAAAACACTGGCCAAATACACGCCAAGCAGCTGTGAAACTTAAAAAAAGTGTGATACTAACTGGAAACAGATACCGTTCACCTTCAAAGTTAAAAGTTGTGCCTAAAAGGGTCTGTAGGCCACTATCACTCAGCAAATAGTTGGACTGTGGAAATCTACCAGTGACCAAAGCAATCACAAGGAGGTTTTTGGTGTAGCCTGCTATTTGCACTTTTACCTAGCAACAGCCAGGAATCTCTAGCAACCACTGGCCAATCAGTCAGGGACTAGACATTTTTCCCTAGGAAGCTGTGGTTGGTCTCTAGGTCTGTGTGACTGAGGCTTTACCAAGCTTTGTGGTGACATACGCAGGTTAAATAATTGTTTAGCTTTTTTTTTGTTTAGAGCATATTTTGTGTTGCTGTAAAATTAGGTTGTAAATATATGTTAAAGTAATTTTGGAATTCATCTATTTAGTGACATGCTAATCAGCCATGTATTGGTTTTGCTTATGCTAATTAACCATATGGAACTCTTGTGGTTAATACCTGGTAAAAGCATGCCAGACTGGTGAAAGCTGTGACGTTTAAAGGTCCTTCTGACAAAGAGTGTACTGGAAATACATTTGATTATTTTTTTCCTGTGCCTGAAGCATCAGATGGTCATGATTGGATCATGGACAGAACAGGGTGATTCACCCTATTCACATAAAAAAAGAGGTATGAACCAAATGGTGGATTTGGGGAATCTTTATACACCTAATTGTGACCCATTTTTAAAGATTAAGTGGAAACCAATGGGACTGGAATTAGAAAGTATGAGAACAGATTGATCCTCAGACCAGCCAGCTCTTATAGGATTTATTGAACTGTTTGATGTTTCCATCTCAGGGTTCTTCTTTGTCATCTTAAATAACCATGGAGCTGACAGCCGTCTGGTGTGGGTCTTGATTTGTAGACTGTGAATAAATTGCAGTGTGACGTTGGCCTTGTCGGCAGTGCTCTGGCTCTCATCTGTATTTTGAGCTGCATGTGAGAATGTTAAAATGATCACAATGACAATGCACATACTTGATGTTTAGGCAACTTTGTTTTCCATTTTAAATATTTGCTGATTAGCACTATACTAGTTCTAATACTAAGGCTGATAGAAATTAGAGTGTCAAATGAGAGTATTAAAATATAAAAGTCAAAGGACAGAAAATAAAAAAGGATTCGTCCTCTGAAATATTTTATACTAATCTACTAGTTGTTTAGACTTTTCCGCCTCTATCAAAGAGATGGAGAAACTGTCCTACAGCCTTAACACTACTGCTGCTGAAAGTACAAACAAATATGTGGTGAGGGTAAGTGTGTTGCTTGTAGGCTTTTTATTTTTCTGACCATGTTGAAACTACAGGTACAAAGATGGAAGATCCACAAAGCGGGTACTCAGTAGTGCAGGATAGTCTTTGGTCTTTTCTCCCTAATTAAGAAAAAACTTTTCTCTATGAAGCCTTTAGTTATCTGTACTCCCCCGAGGAGCCCTGTGGTTCTTCTCTACCTTTTCTTGTTTGCCTCTCATCTTCACTTCTTTATTTTGACAACCAGTGACTCAGGGTCTGATTCTATATTCTGGGCATCATTATTACACACACAAACACCCAAACTCCACTGTGCCTCTGGCTTTCAATCCCCTGCCTATACTTTATTTTCTCTTTGGAGTAGCTCTCTTTTCTACCCAAGACTGGTTATTAGTGTGGTGAGTCGGCTATTCATTTACAACAGAGCGGGGGAGTGTTTGGGTTGGCTCTGATGCTTTTATTCTTGAATTAATTTAACCTGTGTGCAGGTTAAACAGGAGCGCTCAGACTTTAAGATCACACACATCTTTGAGAGTGTAAAGTGTAATAAATCACCTGTGCAGGACACAACAACCAGTGCTCTTTATTGGCACATAACTTTACTAGTTTCCTTTGATTTTTAACACACACAGTATGCTCATTGAATAATCATGCTCATGGGCTTTTGGGTTTTGTGTAAAACTCAAAAAATAGTGGATGGATTACTATTGAATGTTGTACAGGTTTTTAAAAGTAATAAATGTGGTGCAATATCAGAGTTTTACAGGCTTAAACCTCCCTCAAAGGACCAAAGGAAGAATACCAGCATCCTAGCAAAAAGAACATATATATATATATATTTTAACCAATTTAGTTAATTGAGTTTTTAGTTACTCAAGCATAAAAGCCATATCTGTTCTCTCAAATGGTCATAAAACAGAAAAATGCAAATGTCTGTAAGATAACACAGAGTCGATGCTTTAACTGTGCGCAGACGGTTCGTGCTTTACATGTTGTCATCCTCCTAAAGGGCCATTTTGATACCAAGCTTCACCTCATTCATCCAAAATATGAATTAGGAGAAAGAGGGTTAAGTTTACATTAATATATTTGACCCTCTTTGGAAATTTGAACATACAGTGTGTTTCAGTTTGGTTGCTTCCATTGGTGCCATCTAATACATTCTGTGTCAGTTTTGACAGG
Organism: Heterochromis multidens; assembly: GCA_015108495.1. Lineage (NCBI taxonomy): Eukaryota > Metazoa > Chordata > Actinopteri > Cichliformes > Cichlidae > Heterochromis > Heterochromis multidens. The sequence goes on along the minus strand of VUQS01001169.1, from coordinate 5,631 downwards.
GTGGAGTTGGAGGGTGGAGTACACTTACTCCAAATGTTAAAATTTACACCCTGTTGAGCCTCACTAAGGACAAAATTTGCATAAACACCAAACAATGCCACACATGTAACTAGAGCTGCACCAATTGACCAGCCAGGGACCAGAATCAGCTGATTTCCAGCGTTCTCGGCCCTGACCCGTGACCTGTCGGTTAGCTGTATGCCTGATTACGAGCCAGTCCATTTCATGCATCCACAACCTGTGCACAGCGGTGCAGGCAAATTGTCGCACACACACTCGTAGCCACATGCTCATTAACGTGGCAGTTCCTCACCATTAGTGAAGATACAAAGTCCACTAAAGTAAACTATGGAGGGACCACCATGAAAATGTTTGTAACGACAAACCTAATCAGACTCGTAAATCACCTTCATTTAAAAGAAGCTAACGAAGGCAAAATGGCTAAAGCTATCCAGAGCTCTGAACCAGCCACAAACCAGGAGCCTCAGTATGAGCAACAGATCGAAGCAGTTAAAAGGAAAATTATGGAGAGAGAGACAGAAAAGGGTGGATGTCCGTTTAGCTGGTGAAGTTAAAAACATACTGGAAAATGATGTAAGTAACTGACCTATGTTTTATTATATAAATCTGCTGCACTTACTTTTGTTTGGTGAGGTGAAATATGTCAGGTAAAGGTGGGTGTACAAAAACTCATTTTAGTTCATTATTTGTACCTCTGTCCAATAGCAGAGCGCTTTATTTTCAGTTGTTTAAGTGAGAGAAGACCCTGTAATTTATTGCAGTTTTGGGGTAAATTGTAAATTAAAAAATTTCTTTTATTAGAAAATATTTAGCATTGAAGAAAAGTTGTATACGCTTTCAGTTAGATTTCTTAGAAAGAAAATCGGAATTGACAAAACTCTGTATTGGCAGGTCATGGTTAGAAAAAAAAACTGAAAATTGGAATTGGCCAATAAAATTGCAATTGATGCATCTCTGAGTATAACATAAAAACATTCCACTGTTGGATTGGTAGCTATCGCCCTCCTACTGGCTGAAAATGAGTTGGTGGTCCCTCCATTTCTGCTTCGTAGGCAAACACTGAACTGTTTGACAGTTATGAGTATACTGCCCATGTACTTGAAATGCATTTCATGGAGCCGTATTTGTCAGTGTGAATGCACTTTAACAATAAAAACAGCAAGCCTAAGTATGTAAGTTTGCAGTTATATATACAGCTAAGAGATTTTTGTGGAAATCCAAACACCCCTAAACTATGGTGCTGCTAAACAGTGGAAATTTTAAATTGTATACTTTTCAGGAGAAGAAATAAAAGAAACTTTGATATAATATTGATATTTAGCATATTTACATATTTTAACCTTTGTGCAATGAACAAAAAACGCATTTACATTTGTATTGGGGATTGACATTTCAAGCCAAAATATAATTCGATATTCACCAGGTACTTTTTGACTATTCTTTGAATATTGCACCCCACCTCTCTGCACAAATGACTGTGCATAGAGGTGGTAGACTTGTGACAATGACATCTTTACCCCACACAGTTTGCATTAGACTTCAGTTTTGATTATTTCTTTGAAGGAGTTCCAGCGTTTTTATGGCTGTAGTAGTCTTTGCCTTTGCCTTTGCATGTTTCTCCTGTTTGTACAGTACCAATCACACTTAACCAGTCCAACACATGGCAAGTAATAGTGTGTTCTTCTCCCTTTTATTTTAGTTGTTTAATGGTGGACAGCAAACAGGTTGTAGGTGCCTTTGTAGCGCCAGTCAGGATTAAGGGGTAGTACCAGAGTAGTGCGTTAAATCCCACCAGGTGCCGGTAAAAACATATATTTTAAAACAAAAAAAATAACTGCATAGACATTTTTGTTTTTTAAATTAATTAATCAGTTATAAATATTTTAATTTCATGGTCATCCCTAATTTGTATGTATAACTTTTATGGGTGTGAACCAAATAATTGTAATATTAACCTAAGCTGCACTTTAAGCATGCTAATACACTAAATAAGATGGTTAAAACTGTAAACATTATGCTAAACATCAACATTTTAGCATTGTAAATATGAGTACATTAGCATTTAGCTTAAAGCACAACTCTGAATACAGCAGGCTGACAGAGCCACTATGGCTGCTTACTCTTGTTTTCTTATTAATAAGTTCATTCATGTATGAAGGAGAGCAGCATAGTGTAAAACTTCCCAGTTTTTCCAGGTCACCTGAAATCCTCATCAGATTACAATCCTGAGTTATGTTGTAAATGCACAATAAGCTGCAATAACCGTGAATTTTTTTTTTTTCTCAGTTCTGGTCAATGTGGGCTACTGTCTACTCACCATTCCATTTAAATAGCTTTTTTTTTTCCCCAGGGGTGGCTGTTTAAGGTTACAGCATAATAACAGTGAAAGTGTTTGCACTTTACAGAGACAGCTTTAAAGTCTTTGAAAACATCCCCATAAAACAACAGAGCACTAATGGATTGAACTTAGCCTGCCGAGACGTCTTTTAGCTGCTTACAGACTGCAAGACTGTATTAAGACCTCCCTAAATGGATGGCAAAGTGCAGGGATTTGCGATTTAGAGATTCCTTCAACTTTTGATGGGTATAGAAACAGATATTCATGATTATGTGCATAATGATTAATTACAGCAGAGCTCTGTTGAGTGCTTTTCAATACATGGGGAAATTATGTGTGAGTGACAGTTTTATTGATCACAGAGCTGTGAAGATGATAGTGTGTGTGTGTGTGTGTGTGTGTGTGTGTGTAAACTGCAGTCAGCAAGTAATGCATTCAATTCTGTGGAAAAAGGGGATTGATTTGTTGTTTTGAAGTACCTCTAAGCAGTGACAAAAGGGTGTGACAGTCATGCATCTGTCATAATTAAAGTCTTTCTCTGTTGTAACACTCATTCCTCGTGCACCGTATGATTTCTGCTGCAGAAAACCTTTTACACATGTGCACGATCATTTATTTATTCATCATAACAGCGTTCCGTGCAGACTTTGTGCATTATACATGGTTCATGTTTTTATTCCTACCACCTTTGTCACAACATCAACTATTCAACAAGAGGAAGAGAACAAGAGTTACCTGACATCAACTCGTATCTGCGTATTGATTGAGCTGCTGGTGAACATCGTGCGCCCGTCATACACATGAGTTTAACATTTATGTCATGATTGATTTTATTTATGAAATTCAGTCACCGCATGATCTCACACAGTCCTGGGACAGAGCCTTTCCACTCTTACACATGTTTGACAATCTGTCAGGGTCCACAGTGTGTACCTGTGATCAATAATGTGCAGCAAAGAGCAATTACAGAAGGCTGGAAGTAAATGGGAAAAGAAAGGCTGGGTAGTGCTATGTTTACTGGATGATTTCTACCTGTGGTGACACCAGGGCTCAAGGGATGGAGGTGTTGGTCTGTCAGTTGGTTCACTTTAATCCTAACTGAAATATCTCAACAGTTATCAAAAGTATTGCCATGAAATTTTGTGTAGATGTTCAAAATCCCCAGAGGATCCCTACTGATTTTGGTGTATTAAATTGATTTTTGTGGTTGTGAGTCAAATATCTCAACAAATTTTGAATGAATTCCTTTAAAAATCTTTAAAAAAAAAGAACAAAAAAAACAACACATTCAAGATGAATGGTCATTTTTAGCAATCACTTGATATCTCCAGCTTGTGCTAAAACACAGTTTGGTTTATAACTAAACAGTCTTAGCTGTACTTTGTGTAAAACTGAGATGGTGAATATGGTAAATATTACATATAAATATATAATATATATATGTTAGCAGTGAGTGGGGTGGAAGACATGATTTACTTTAACGGTTTAAAGTAACAGTTCACCTCCAAATCAAATGTAGTATTGCATACATTGTATTATTTTTAAAACTGGTATATTTTATTATATAGTGAACTGCCGCTTTTAATATAGGTTTTCCTCAAGTAGCTCTAACGTCAAGTTCATTAAACTAATTTTCCATCCATATAATTCTGCATGATTTAAAATTCAAAATAATCCTTACTTATCTTTTGGTGGGCCTTGGTTCAGCTCTTTAGTTTATCCACTGTGTAAAACAAGGTGTTTTAGCTCCCCTCCTCTTGCCTTTAAAAGTTACTTTTGTAGTTACCCTATGCAAATTTTAACTAAAACTTTCACCACTAGGAGGCAGCATTTTACCAGTGTGTTTAAATGTTTTCAGATGTTCTTTCCAATTTTAAACTTTTTTTAGCCCTACCCTCATTTTGTCAAGAGGCCTTGTATGGAAGCTTGTTTGTGCCACTGGGAAAATATATATTTTTGCCAGGTAGAGCTAAGTTGAAGTTTTGGATTATCTCAAAATTTTGACTTAATAACTTGAACATTTTTAAATAACTAACTTTAAATTTTGAGATAATGATCTGAAACTTTGACTTATGGATGGCAAAAACAATAAAACTGAGGGACGGAAATAAGCTCATAGACTTACCTTTTCTCTGTGGCCTTTGTAAATAAGAATGTGTCCTTAATTACGTTCTGCACCATCTTGTGGTACAAATTTGTATTACACAAAAGTGTAGCTCATCCCTAATTTAACTTCAGTTCAGATTTTGTCAACATAATACATAGATGTTTTGGACATGAAGTCATTGAAGTTGTTTCTTCAAATTCTGTTGATAACTTTAGTTAATTTGGAAAGATTTCAACTATTTTTAAACACAGGCATCTACATTAAGTACCTTTAAGCCAACTTTCTTCTCATTGGCTACCCCACACAAACTGAAGACTTGAACAGCAGGTGCTGTGTTTACAGTCAGAGCTATTTGACAGAGATATCCCCTTTCCTTTGACATCATACAGAGCAGAGAGTAGAAAAATCTGACTAAATTTGAATATTTAGATCAGTATGAAGCCTGAGCTTTAGGTTCACGTGGATTATATGATCTCAAAGATGAGCATTCACCATTGTAACTGTTTATATATGGCATAAAAGAAGTACCAACATGTCATTAAATCTACACTGAGAGACAAATTCCACAACATTCAGACTGGCATGTTTATAAGTAACTTTGAAATCTGCACCAAAATTTAAAACTTTTTTTTAAATGACCAACCCACAGGCCAGCTGTTGCCTTTTATGAGGGTAAATATGGAAATGATGGTGTACAATTTTAGACAGCCTCTTGTGAAAGGCGTTCATACTGTGGCACTTGGTTGTTCACAACTCACCTCCGCACATCTGGCCTATCATGGTGTGAGGTGGGTGTCGATGTTGGACTGTCAGTCTCTAAAAGTAACAAGTGCGGCTTTATCATTTTTTATTTCAGCCTGCAGCAAATGAAAGAAAAAGCAAAAGTCTAAATGTGTGCACAGACATTATTTTGTGGCTTTTATTTGCTTTTTTGTGCAGAATCTTTTTTTTTTTTTCCCCCACTCAGATTGATGTCTGCTTCTGCAACCAGCAGCAGTCTCTCGCTGACTTGACGTGATAGATGGCCTAAATGTTTAAACTGCCCTCGGCAAGATCCCAACTCTTTCTCTACAATTACTTGGTTGGTTTGTTCTTTCTAATCATAGATATGTCATTCTGTGCCATAATGCTGAACAATAGGCAGCTCCAAGCGTTAGCAGCTAAC
>VUQS01001166.1:21789-37498 GCA_015108495.1 Heterochromis multidens | reverse complement strand
CACCTGAGCAAGATCTGGATGGGGGTTGAGGCGCCTGGGAAGGGATCTCAAGACTGCATTGTATGTGGCTGACAGTTGGTGTCGTAAGTGTCTTCAAACAACTTAAAGAAGTCCAGTTGCCTTCTTTCAAACCCTTAGACTTGGTTAAATTAGGTTGCTGTTGTTACAGTACCATTATCAGTTAGATAGTTAATCACTTAAATTGCTTATGTTTGAAATGCAAATTACTATTACTACATGTTATAAAGCCTTGTATATAAATTATTACCAAGAGTAGATTTAGAGAATTTATGTAAATTAGTTAAGATGTTAAGTTAAGATGAAAACTACAAAAGTGAAGACTTTGATACTTTGCATGTAATGTAATCATGGTATATCTAAATAAAAATTAGAGCTTGACCTATTTATTAGCGGACCAGTATTGTAGGCTGATATTAGCTGTTTGCTGATCTATTGGTATCTGTATTTATAATGCCCGATATATGAAAATTTAAAAAGTAAAGAAGAGACGAGAAAAACACCCTTCAACAATGTCATGAGTGTTGATACAAGACACTGCAATTTCCCTGCTGACAACACACATGTTTGGAATGCCACAAAAACAGCAACCAGCTGATCTAAGCAGAGTCAGACAGAGCATAAAGTAAATAAGTAACTACACTTAACAAGGGAAATCTATTTGTGCTTCGTTTATCTGAAAGAAAAAATTATCGGCTGATATATTGGAATATCAGATTTTTAAATGACCAAATACTGGTATTGGAATCGATCTTAAAAGTCCTATATCGGTTGGGCTCTAATAAGAATTAATATACATTTTTTTTTTTTTTTTTGCTTATGAAGCACCTTTCAGTATTACTTTAATAGTATTTCAATAATTTTTATTAGTCATAATACTCATCTTGTTATTAATAACAGTGTCTTTTTGTCTCTCTGCAGCATATGATTGTGAATTCTACAACAAAGGTATAAAAATCTCTGTACTCACATGTAGCGTAAACAACAACTGCTTTAAACACACACACGCGCACACACACACACACACACACACACACACACACACACACACACACACACACACGCTGTTCATGCAAGTCTGGATCTATACATGTGAATAATATGTCCCACACTTGACACAAAGAATTGTAATAAGACATATTATTAAAACAAAAGGCCTACATGGAATTTGGGCAATTCTCAGTGCAACATTGATTATATTTCATTAATCAACCACTCAAAGTCAATTAGTGTGCAGTGATGGACATGCGATTAATTTAATGAGGGATAATCATACAATAAAAGCCAAAAAACTCCTCTGAGTACCAGTCAAAAGTTTGGACACAGTCACATGAGTGTGTGCTTTAGTTATAGAAATAAATGGAAACTAATCAATCATAAAATCGAAAAACTGAGGACTATGATTTGAAAAATGGTTTTCTGGTTCATAAAGGATATGTGATTTGTTTTAACGTCTGTGCTGCACTAACATGGTTGCCTGTCTGCAGTTCTGGGCAAAGGTCCCTTCAGGCTCTTTACCTTCAGGGATCGGACGGCCTTGTTGGCAGCCAGCAAGTCCACTGGCTTTGTGTTCCTGCATCGGGGCAACATCAGCACTCCTGGCATCATCTCACAGTTCATGATGACACCTGGCCTCAGCAGAGCTCGACCACACGGTGGGTTAATCTTTATTTACAGAGAGTTTTATTTTATTTACAGAGAGAATTCATTTCATTGCAGCCAAATTCACAACTACTCAAAAAACATTCACAATGGATGGCATTACAAGTTAGCTTAAAGTTCTTGTACTTGTGTCCTGAGAATAACTCTGTAGTGATTTATTCTATTTCTTAAAAGAAGAAAACAAAGCATGCAGTTTTTGAGTGAAATTCTGCAGATTCAGAATATTTTCTCTTCTGTTTCAAATGATAAATGTCAGCATTTCAGTTCTTATTCAAACTGTTGTTTTTCAAAGATCATAATGGACAGAAACACTTTTTAATAATATTAATAGCAATATTTAAGATATTCCAATAGATAATTTAGAAATAATCGAGGATTCCAAGAGCAGTGAGAATGGAACTTTCTTGAATCAGTGTCTTTATATTTGATGTCTTGGTGAGTGTGGGAAACCTGTGGTTAGTTCAGAGGCTTTATAGTTTTATTTTACACTCATTTCTTTTCACTGTAGAAAAAAGTCTGTGTCTGCTTTACTAGTGCAGGGTTTGGTAGTATCAGTGCATGAAAGAAATCTTCTGTAGTGGGTTTGGGAAAGTTTGATCGTTGTGTAGATACCACAGTGGTATGTTTTTCTGTCAGCAGAATACAGGGGGCTGCTGAATGAAAGAGACGCAAGTATGCTGGTAGGAAGCCAGTAGGAAGCTGTTTAACCAGAGGACCTCTTATCTTAATTACAAACTTATGCTGCGTCCTTCTGAATCCACAAATAAAATCTTATGAGTGCTTTGGCCACATCTGTGGTTCAAGTCTGGTTTCCCAACTATAACTGTTTGGTACCCCAATAAAGATTGTCTTCAATCCTGGAAGGAAAAAGAAGGCAGGATGCAAACTTTAGTATTCATTCTGCAAGTGTGGCAGACTAGATATATCCAGCTATCAACTCCGAAACACAAAGCAAAGCAATGGGACACTTGCAGGGACAAGCTGAAAACACCGCACTGATATATTATCACCTTGTAATGTTTTAGCTAATAAGCCCAATTTTCTCTCTGCCTTCAACTCTGTTTTAGTCTACACCTACTTGTGAAGGAGATAATCGACTCCACTGTTGCTATTACTAACATCGTCTGTTTATTTGTTGCTGAGCAGATACTATCTGCCACACACAATACCACACTTTCTTATGGTTTAATGACGATTATTAATAATATATTAATACTGAACAAAAATGTTGTGGGTCAGAGAACTCAAACGAACGTTAAAATTCTCCATTCAACTGGAAGTAGCAGTTTACAGTTTGCTTCCAGTACTAGTATTTAATCCATTATTAAATATGATGGTTAAATTATTAACATTTCAAAAACGGAAAAACTGCCCAATGTCGCCTTTAGTGTTTGAATTTAAAGAAATCAATTTCCTGATGAGTGCAGGATTCCTATGCAGAGTTTCAGTGAGAATCTCACTGCTGCATCTTAAAACTGGCCAGCTGGCTTTCTCATCTTCCACTGTTTCCTTTGTGTTTGACAGTGTTTCGAACGATTTGAGTGCAACCAGTGAAAACACTGATGGAGGAGATGGACTCTCATTGACTTGCAGTGGTAGCAGGGTCCAGAGATCAGATTGCTAAATGCTAATATAGCAACCTGAGCTGCAGGCTGGTCAGCAAGCCAAGACTGAAACAAGCTAGTCTCACTGTTTATCACATGTGAGCTGAGACACTGATGCACTTTGGATTGTTTTCAAAAGACATACAAAAAGCATTAACACATTTTTTTTTCAGTTATTATACACTTGAAGAGGACACAGAGGAATGTGATGAAGTGAAGCTTAAGAACGTGTAATATACATTCGCAAGTACTTCTGTGTTTTAGTCTTCAGTGCCTGCAGCCTTAACCCAAGACCGCTTGTATACCCAGACCAAATACTTCAATCTGTTTCTAACCTGTTTTCAGTCCGTTTATAACACTTAAATCGAACTATTTACATCTCGGAGACCAAACTAATGAAACCTCAGGCACATTGGTAAGCAAGTTTTTTAATTAATACAGCTCTGTTTGGTAAGAAACAGCAAGTGCTACTTCTGAAAAGTCTAAAAGAAATTAACAGCAGCTTTTTTTCTCAAAAAGAAAAACAGTAACAAGAAGAGAAAATAGAGAGTTTATAGAGCTCATCCAGGCAAAGCAAATATGTTTGGCACAACAGTGCATTAAGATCATGATTCTGATTGCACAACCTGCCAGACAAAACAGGTTTATGTAAAAAAATTAATTTAGTAAAATAAAATAAAATAAAATAAAATGTAGGGAGTAAAAGTGAAAAGTTGTTAGAAAAATAAATACTCAAGTAAAGTACAGTTACCTGAAAATTCTACTTAAGTACAGTAACAAAGTATTTGTACTTAGTTACTTCCCACCTTGGCTTTCTAGGCATTTCCATGCTGGCTTGGTTTTTCAGGTCTGGAAGTCACACTGATGTACCTTGTTTCACCTCTCACCTGGCATCTGTTTTAAATCTAAAACATTTTAATAAACCAATAAAAAATACTGGAATATTTTTCTGCTAATTCTATTTTAAAGGTCCATAAAGTTTTCAGTTTTATTAATGAGTAAAGTAGTTTTTTCAGTGGGCTGTTAACAAATTCTTCAGTTAGTTTATAGAAGACTCAACCCTAAATTACTCACGCAGTTATTTTACCACCAGTGTGATTGTGTGTATGTGGAATGCGTATATCGAGCAGATTTTCTTTGTTGACTTTCTTTCTTTTTTAATCATCTTAGTAGCTCTTCTGCTTCGCTAGCTTTTCGTTATCCTTGTGAATTATTTATGTTTCTTCTACACAGACACATCGCGGGTTTCCTTTGAGGCAGCTGACAGGCCAAATTATTTTCTGTTTGCAAGCCCTAATGGCCAGTTGACGTTGGCCAAGTGGCAGGAGAGCGAGGCATTCTGGGATAAAGCCACGTTCGTCCTCCGCAGGAACACCTGGATCCCGGGCTATGACTCGCTCGAGTCCCATGCAAAACCTGGCTTCTTCTTACACGCCACTGTACCACGTCTCCACCTAATCAAATACAGACACACTGACAGCTTCCGCAAGGCCACACTGTTCAAACTGACAGGTCAGCAGCTCATCACACAACACTCACTAATCATCAGTGTTACTGAAGAATTTTTATTCATAGTCATAACAACAAAAAGATTATGTGGCTATGATGTCTTCCTAATCTTAACCTTTCTTAAAATGTCTAGGCTACTTTATAACCCATTAGCACAGCTTTTTCTAGCCAAGTCTTTTGACTTGAAACAACTTGAACTGTGACTTACATATAAACATGTGTTTCTTGAAAAATTATGGATGTTCATTTTAAACCCTAACCCTGAAGGGTTTCATGCTATGGAAACAGTGTCACATGTTTTCTTTGAAATGAAAGTGGTGGCTTTAACTGCTGCAGCTCTAAGTTCCTCGTCTTGAATAACCAACTAACTCTTTAAACTGAACTAAACTGAAAGCAGTTCTAGAACATTTGTTAGCATTACTGAACAAATGCTGATTCAGGTCTTTCAGCTTCAGTTAACTCTTAAAACAACTACAGACTAATTATTCAATCTAATTTCTATAAACTCACAGTCGTTAGACTTATGTTTTTAAATTGAATTAACTTTGCAAGATCGCTTTCTTGCATATTTATGAAACTTTTCTTCTGTCGTGATGTACAGAAGTCTTCATCAGTTTATTTTTCTTTGCTCAGTTCAATGTGCTTCTGTATCAATACCCTATTTATTTTGAAGTTTACCTTTAAGGACTTGGGGTTGATTTATGAGTTTATATTTTTAACTCAGGCATCTGTGAGAATTCAAGATTCAGCTGGTCATTAGTGCTCCTGTGTGAGGTCAAAGGTCAAGACTAGTTGCTACTCTGCTCACATTGTGTGTTCAGAGGGCAGTCAGGCTAATAACTGATGCTAAAAATACAGCAGCAACATTTGCTGACAGCAATAAACTCCAGTCTAGATATAAACACATTACTGATCTGTGAAATGGTGTTGATTTTTTTAGTCAGTCTAGATACCTTTCCTATATATTTTTCTTTATATTTAAAGTGACAGCAGTATTTTTGTTAATTTACTGAATAAGCAGTTCATGCCAGAATATAAAGTACATTTGTAATACCTGTGATCCTGCTAAAGCATTGCTTCCATTGTTTCTCAGCCATGGTTATATTGTAAATTTAGTAGAGCTACAACAGGTTTATTAACAGACATATTGCCATAATGCTCACTAAGGTATGATACAATTAAATTACATCTACACACTTTGCTCACCTATTCAATTTAATGGTAGCCTAGAGAATCAAAGGATTATTCAAAAAAAGGGAACAGAGAAAACCTGTTGTACTTTAATTGACATAAAGCATTTATACAAGTGATGTATGTTTTTGACCAGGCCCCAACCCAGACACTCCACCAGCTCCTCGCTGTCAGTGGAGGTACGATGCCTGCGTCAGCCCCTGTTTCAAGACATGCAGCGACCCATTTGCTGAAGCCTGTGTCACCATCCCACAGTGAGATCTTCTCCTTTTCTCTTAACATCACCCCATTCAGAATGAGCAGTTTGAATAGTCAGTGCTACACAGACATTGAAGATTTTGTTGTTATTCTTTTACAAATTTTACTGTGTCATTCTACACTTCCTAAAATAAGCAAATGCAGTAGAAGTGACTTTCTTCCTTCCCTGAGATTTTTTTCAGCACATTATTAGTATTGTACTCATGTTTTGTTTCCTCAAGAAGTTGGCTTGTTCTGTAGTGCTTTAGTCACACTAGGGAAAACAGTCAAACACCCAAAATTATTGCAACAGATTTCAACGAACTTGTGATCTCTTTGGCTATGAAATGGTTTCTTCAAAAACAGGGACCAGGTCTGTGACCACTCATAGTCAGTTGCCATCTTCAAAGTGACTTTGGTGTTTCAAGATGGTGATAAAACAGCAATAAGACGGAATCAGTCTGGTATCAGTTTGTAATTGAATGGGATCAAACTGGCAATTACATGCAATCTGTTTGTGATAATATGGTGATTAACTGTGATAACTTGGTGAAAATTGCAAATCTGTTGCTGTATTAATAATTTACATTCAGAGCTGAGGCAGAACCTCATAGATTTGAATCAGAAATCCAGAAACCGCTCCATAAATAGTGACGTAGTTGCTGCAGCACGGCGATTTAACCTCAAAATTACATAGGTGCTGGGCAACCTTGCTTTTATATAGGAATATAACGAGAGCACAACCAGTTGGCAGCCAGTTGAGTCAAGTTCTCTACTGCAAAGAGACGCTTTGGAGATGAGTTGCGCTCAACAGTGCAGACTAGCTCAGATTTATTGCAATCTGTCCGTCTTTATTTGCAAACCTTCACCAATCTATCAGGCACGGATTGCAGTCAGTCTGAGTTGGTTCACAATTGTTTGGTGACAGGTTGCCTCCCACTAGGCGAACTGTGCAATCACTATGCAATCAAAAGTGTGCAACACCCTCAACCTCTGGCCAACTACTTGGTCCACGCAACTACTTGCAATTGGTTCTGACAAAAAAATTCTATGCCATCAATGGCATCAATTCCTTGTCATGAGGAGACTGCCATTCTATTTTCACTCTAGTGTGACTGAGCTATTAATCAACCTGACTAACGGTAACATATTTAGTGAAGATGTGGAGCTGATGCTTAAAGTGACAGAAATACTTTAAGGTTTTCAGTTTCCAATTCAGACTCAGTCAAAACTCAGGTGGATCTCACAATTACGAGACCTGGATCTTGTAATTACAATAAAATAACAGTAAAAGCTTAAGGAGCCTATCAATCATTACTATACTTAAGAGAATAGTGGGATTGGTGCTCCGTAATACAATTTATTAACTTGAATATCAATGTCAATTGATATTTTTGAAATGTAGTTACAGCAATCACTGAATTATTTTGATACTGAAGAAATCCTAAAAAGAGAGATTTTCCTAGACAAGTTCTGAAGTCATTTCTGAGATACTGCTGAAATACAGTGAGTTATACTGTGGGCCTGTTAACAGATAAAAGTCATAATTACAAGATCCAGATGCACACTTCCTTTCCTGATGCTGATCATGATATACAGTAGTTTTCTTAAAATTATGACAGTGTTTTTTTATGTCTCTGTATACCCCTGTATATGTCTCTGTATGCTTTGGTCTCCAAGTACTGATGCAGAGTTTGTAGTTTCATAGCTGTGTATTGTTTTCTGTACAGAGTGGAGGGTTGCCTTCCTGTCTGCCCCCCACACATGGTCCTGGATGAGGTCACTCGTCGGTGTGTGCATGTTGAGGACTGTGAGTATCAAAGTCTATAGCACTATGATTGCCTTAATCGCTTATTAAATGCTATGTGTGCAACAGTAGTTTTCTTAGTTTCTTTTTATTAAAAATCTAGTTAATTGCTATTATTGCAATGATTTTAGTAATAGCACAAGATGCCACATCTTCATCATCTTGTACTTCCTGTACATTTTGTAAAAAGAATTTACAGCTGTCTCAAATTTAACCTAATCATTGACTTTACTGCTAACCCAAAGTATGAACAAACTCACCGTGAAATACGATCCTAAGAAAGCTGTCTACATCCTTTCAACCTTCCTCATGACCTGTGTCTCTCTTCCGAGCTCATTGTTTTTCTAATACACTTCTTATTGGCTGGACAGGTATCAAGGTCCCAGTTACTGTGCTGCCTATCACACCATCTGCTCCACAGCCAACCTCCGCAGCTGCCACTTCTGCAACCACTACAAGTACTACTGCCTCCACCAGTACACTCAATACCACCACTTCCACTACTGCCACATCTGCTGCCCCTCCACACACTGCTCCCACAACCAAAATCACCACCACTGTTCCAGAGGAAAGTGTGCAGACCACCTCCTCAGGGACACCACCTGCCATCATCCCTCCTTCTGCAACTCCTGAAATTTCCAGTACAGTAGAACCCCCATCTCCCCTAACGGTGCCCACTGCTGTGGGACCAGAGGTGATGGAGCCACTGTCAACTGTCAGAGTGACAGAAGCACCGCCCACCACTGTCACAGGTACAACAACATGGATGACTGGGCCGCTGAGCTCTGCTGTCAGCCCCTTTGGTCCCAGCACATCCAGGACTAGTAGCACTCCTTTTGCCACCCTGTCCTGGCTCACTTCTTCCACCAAGCCCATTGATTCCCTGCAGCCACTCTTCACCACCATTCCTGTGACCATTGAGCAAGCCACCTCCACTGCAGCTCAGACCCCAGCCTCTGTAGAGGTGACAACCAGAAGCAGCACTCCTATAGTTGTGCAGACCACAGAGGCTACAACACATTCCACAGGGCTTATCCCAATCCTAACAGCTTCCAGCCCCAGTCCTGCTCTGGTCCCGGAGACTTCTGTAGTTACAGAAAGAACTACAGTTCCCAGTACAGCTACCTCTGCACACACAGACACCAGAACAAAACCTTCAACAGTGGAAGGAACTACAACAAAAACGACAACATCCATTCCACCTGGTTTACCAAGCATGGCTTCACCTCTCTCAGCCTCTCCTTCTGTGGAAACAGGAACTATATCTTTGCCTGAAATCACTTCAACAAAGATGACAGAATTAGTCACACCAGCTGCAACTTTTACTACAAGTAAAACAACACCACACATCAGAACACCACCTGTTACCACAGAGAGGATTTTGCACACCACCTCTACGGACCTGACAACTTCCATGACAACTGGTCCCGAGTTACCTACGACAACCCTCATCCATGTTGCACCAACCACAGCTGCACCATCTCCCTCTACCTCGGCTACTACAGACTGGAGAACAACCACAAAGAAAGTGACCATAACTGACTCCACTGCATCTACCACAACACCAGCTGTGCCTTTACATGAAAAGATTACTGAGACTACAACTACTCCTGTGTCCACCTCCATAACTTATACTGAGAAAACTTCCTGGTCTGCAGCTGTCCCGGTTACAGAGAGAACGACCACCACTATTGCCACTGCAACCTCAACACCTCGAGAAATACCAGAAATATCCACTGTGTCCACTGGTCCTCTAGTCACAACAAATCTGACAGAAACCACTCCTGTATCACTATCGCCCACAACTGAAAGCTCCACCAGTCCACCTACTACTGGGAAAACCTCTGAACCATGGCGCCCCCCCCATTGGCAGACCTCCTCCACCCCAGTCTACAGAACCACAGTGGAGACGACATCAGAAGTCAAATCTGAAACTGTTGTCCATGTGGTCACTTCCACTGCAACTACCGCTGTCCCTCTTCTTCCAGTAACAACTGAGCCGACTGTAACCTCTGCAACATCAGCTGCATCCATACCCACCACTGCCCAAGCTATGACACCTCCTGAAATCTCAACTGCAGAAATCACAGCCACCACAACCAAGAAACTGGTTACACCCCCACCTCTACCTGTGCATGATTCCCCTGAGACACCTCTCACAACAGCCCCCGCAAGTGCACCACCTGTTGTTGCTACCACAACACTAAGACCTGTCATCATTCAACCGATTACAGAGACAATACATCCATTAACAGGCAGAGTCCAGGTGTCAACAACATCTACAACCACATTGCATCCATCTTGGTCTCCACTCCACACGATTACTTCTACAGCACCTCCTAAGACAACAACTATCCTGGACAGAGTCACCACCCGGCTGGTGTCCACTTCAAGAGCTACACCGGCTACGACAACTACCACTGTCACACGGACAACCACCCTCAGGATGACACCTAGACTTCCTGTGACAGCAAGAATTACCCCCAGAACCACGTCGACTGAGCACTCAACCATCAGGCCAGTCACTGCAAGGGTTACAGTAGCAACAAGGCCATCAGCAGTAACCACCAGATCAACCACTGTCGGCCCACCGACTGTTACTCCAAGCCCTGGCACAACAACTACCTCAGGAGTGACATCTACAACCATCATAACATCAGCAGAGCCAGTTACCACAGCGAGCACAACCAAACTTCTCGACACAACCACAGCAGCCCCCCACTCAACCACCATAACTGCAACATCTACAGCCATCCCAACTTCAGCCCCCAGAGAGTCAACCATGTCTAAGGAAAATTTGACAACAACAGAGACTGATGTGTCACCATCTGCATCCCAACCGGTGATGGCAGTGCATGATATCATGAGCTCTACCCGGAAGCCCAGTATTCCCACTTCTGCTACAACTTCACTTCCATCAGCCACCAAAGTCCAAACGACTGTGCTGGACAGTATCAATCGTACAAGTCCAGGTGCAACAACACCTCCAGCACCGGCTTCTCCTCACACACCAGCGGAAGCGATCAGCCACACAACAGAGGGAACAACATCTGTTAGTCTATTACCTACAAGGATGTGCACGGTGGGTTCACTTATTATGCAGCTCATTTCAGTTTAATAATTAAAAAACAATTCTATAAGTAATAATATGCATTCATAGGTGGACAGAAAAACCACAAAGGAACATTTCAAAATCCAAATTTGAAAACAATAGGACAGATTGCAGCTTTAATCAGGAAAATTGAGCATAGCATCACTTCAGGCAGGCTACAAAGTCAAACTGAGGCAGTAACAGCAGATCAGCTGATCTCAGTGCTAGGCTGCATCTGCCTCTTTACATCCAGATGGCATGCTATTTAAGCTGCTTTAGCCTGCCTGTAGTTGCTGCACATCTGCAAGTCACTTTGCAACCCACCTTCACCCTAGCTCCTCTTTTATGCAGTGTCTGTTGTATCTGTTGCCATTGATGCATGCTCTGTTCTGGACTAGAGTTCTTCCTGCTGCTCTCTTGCCCTGTGGATTCCACATTTGTGTGTGGAAGGGCAGAGAATTCCCAGGACAGAGCAAAGCTGACAAATATAAATTACTGCACACGGAAATATCAGTCTTCTTTTGACTGTAGTGGTCCTGAATGAAATAGAGGATTGTAGAATTTTCCCTTCTTGTGTTTTTCCTGCTTTAGTGCAACAGACACATTTATTTCAGACACACAATTACTTCTAAAGACTAAGCGTAGGTATCTGATTAAATATTCCAAATTCAAAGTGCACCTATGATCCATTTGAAGAGGTTTCTGGGAATATCTCACAGTCAAATATGTGAAAAAAAGAAAAACTACAAGATGAACCTTGAGTGATACAGAACATTGACTTTAGGTAAAATCTGAGCTCAGTGGTTACTGTGATGCCAACAAATATTGTTTTACTTTCCTGCTTGCAAATAACAAATAACCTTCATTTTTATTTTATCATTATTTTATTTGTTTTATTGTTATTATGCATCAGCCTCCATATGCAGAGATTGTTGATGAATGCACAAAGTACATCTGCGTCAACAACCAGCTCATCCTGTTCAACAAATCCCAGAGCTGCCCTTACACTGCTGACCCACCGAACTGCGGCCTGCTTGGCTTTGCTATCCTCGTAAATGGAGACAAGTGCTGTCCTAAGTGGGACTGTCCATGTGAGGAAAACACACGAATGAAGGAAACTGCACATTAATATTGTTTTTTTTACCTGCTTCATTCTTATACATTTTGCTCTGACTGAATGATGATAATTCTTAAATGTTTCCCATACATGGCTAGCTTCGGCAGATTATCATCTTTAAATGTGCTCATTGGTATCCCTACTGTGCCAGGTCGATGCACAATGTTCCCTGATCTGAATGTGATCACATTTGATGGGAACAGCATTGCCATCTACAAGGCTGCCTCGTTTATAGTGACCCAGCTGCCCAATGAGACGATCAGTGTTCTAGTTCAGGAGTGTCCCGCTGACTCGCAGTCACCAGTGAGTAAATATCACACACACCAGCTGCTCTGAAAGCGTTTTGGAAAAAAGTTGGTATTCTGTCATCTGAGTGTCTTTTGCTTTCTAAAGCTCTTCTGGAATTTCACCAACTTGTGTCTGGTGGCACTCAACATCACCCACAAATCCAACCACATCATCCTCAACCGGCTTCAGAGGAGGGTAAGAGATGCTCTTCTTCGTTGACCTGATTAAAGCTAAAACACTGATAAAAGTCTATCTGATGACATTTGGTGCTTTGTGCTTTCTTTCAGCTATACGTCAATTCGCGGTATGCTAAACCTCGATTCAAGAAGTATGGCTTTGAGATCTATGACACAGGAAACATGTACCTGATCCGCAGCCCGGCTGGCCTCAAGCTGCAGTGGTACCACAGCACAGGCATGATGGTCATCGACACTGACAGCTCTAGCAACAAGCTGCCCACCATGGGCCTCTGTGGTAAGAAAACACTGAGGTGTTTTAGTCTGCTTAAATGCATTATTCTTTCTTTTTAGCATTATGATGTCATGCTGATAGGCTTAAAACCTGTAACACGGTGACCTTGTTTTTCTTGGCACAACACCAAAAAATTTATAGTATTGCATTTTTACAGACACATATGTCATGACATGTCACGACTGAGGTGAATTTAATGATGCGAATCCCCCTTCCCCACCCATCTTAGGCTTCTGTGATGGAGACCCATCAAACGACCTGACTTTGGCCAATGGCACCACAGTGGGTGAAAGCGAAGATCCAGCTGTGTTCATTGACAGCTGGCAGGTTCCCAACACTACAAGTTACATCAGTCACAGTCGCCGCCGTGAGCTCAACTGCTCCACCAGTGACTGCTCCAGCTGCTTCTTCATGCTGCAGAACCAGGCCTTCACCCCCTGCCAGGCCTTTGTATGTAAATCCATACATTAATTCATTTCCAGATTTCTTGAGTTACAGGGAATCCAGTATCTCAGCAGCTTACCAATCTGCTTTTGACCAGCTTTCTTTCACTTCTGAGCAGAAGAGACAAAACAGCAAAACAATGTGGATAGACTAGATCATTTTAAATGAAGATTGTTGAAAATATAATTACATAATTAGTGTATTCAAATATACTAATGTAACAATATTAATAGTGTTAAGTAATTGTTGTTTTTTTTTTTTTGTTTTTAGGTCCCACCCACCATGTTTTGTGAGCTTTGGGTACGAGACTCAGAGTATGTCAACAACCAGTGTGTGGCGCTGGCTGCCTATGTGGCTTCCTGTCACAAATTCAATATCTGCATTGAGTGGAGGAGTCCAGATTACTGCCGTAAGATTACTGTCACATTAAACCTTGAAACACTCACTTTGCTCTTTGAGCAGGAGGCAAGCACTTCAGTGTAAACACCCAGAAATGAAGTTAAAACTATTGCATGGACAGGGAGCAAACCAAACATTGCAGTGACAGTAGCCAAAGTGTCACCATCCATACTTTGTCACTCCTTCAGCTAGTCAGCAATGTAAGTCTAGTCAAGGTTACTTACATGCACCCTTTTAACAGCAAGATATTATAGTGTTTTATGTAAGCATGAAAAACATTAGGTCCAAAAACCCACAGTGCAATAAAAGGATAAAAAATAAAGAAGCTCAAATAAAATAAGACAGAAGAATAAAAATTACAGTGCAGCCACAAAGACGTTAACAAATATTCCAGAATTTATTTTAACTAAAGATGGCATTATTTTGGATTCTTTCAGCTAATCCTGTTAATCCCATTGATCTGTTTTTAGAGAAAGTATTAAATAATGTATTGATGGCACTGATATGCCTGTGTCTCCTGCAGCCTTTGTGTGTCCCGACACTCTGAGGTATCAGGCCTGTCTGCCGGCCTGCACATCTCAGTCCTGCCCAAACAATGACTTCGATTCTGATCCAGACCAGTGTTCTGGCCTGACTGAGGGCTGTGTGTGCCCTGAGGGAACGCTCCTTCACCGGCCATACTCGGCACTCTGCATCCCACTTGACAAGTGTGGTAAGACCTCAGTTTATCTGCACTACAACATGGCACAAAGCAAGAAGTGAAGGTCTCTGCTTTAGATTATCATGACGTGATTGTTTATGGGACCAGAACAAAATGTTGAGTACTCTGCAATTGTTTAGAGTCTGAAATCAAAGGGACAGTCCTTTTGAAATAATCTTACTTAATGCCACATAAAATGCAATAAATGAAATCAAATCAATATTTGGTGCAACCATGCTTCACCTTTAAAACAGCACCAGCTTTCCTCACTATACTAACACACCGTTTTCATGGTATTTGGCAGGTGAGCACTGCAAAAATTGGCTATCTAACCAAGTCTTACAATCTTATATCCAGCCAAAGTACTCCGACTTCCTCCCACAGTCCAAAGACTGTGTTAGTGGGGTTAGGTGATTCTAAATTGCCCATAGGTGTGATTGTGAGTGCGAATGGTTGTCTGTGTTCTCTGTGTTGGCCCTGTGACAGACTGGTGACCTGTCCAGGGTGTACACTGCCTCTCGCCCTATGATAGCTGTGATAGGCTCCAGCCCCCCGTGGAATGGATGGACGTTAACATTGCTATTTCTTTTTTCTGGGTTTTTTTGCACTGTCATGTGTGCAATGCTTTAAGCAGTTGGTGCTATTTGGAGAAATAATTCAAATAACGGTTGTTGTATATTACACTGTGTGCTTCAATTCATTTAGTGTAAATGCTTTGTCTTGTTTTAAGATGGAAAATCTGTTAATAACAATTCTTGAATTCAGAAGATTCATTTTGTTTAGTTGCTCTTGTTTTAAGATCTTTTCTCTCAAAGTGAGAAAGAAACAACACTGAAAGAAGCACTGACAGGCTAGTTTTGAGTTTATTTGACTTAATAAAGTTCAATTTCAATTCAATTTTATTTATATAGTGCCAAACCACAACAACAGTCACCTCAAGGCGCATTATATTGTAAGGTAAAGACCCTACAATAATACAGAGAAAACCCCAACAATCAAACGACCCCCTATGAGCAAGCACTTGGCAACAGTGGGAAGGAAAAACTCCCTTTTAACAGGAAGAAACCTCCGACGGAACCAGGCTCAGGGAGGGGCAGCCATCCGCCGCGACCGGTTGGGGGTGAGGGGAGGAAGACATGCTGTGGAAGAGAGCAAGAGATTAATAATAGAT
>VUQS01001166.1:2124-21769 GCA_015108495.1 Heterochromis multidens | reverse complement strand
TATAGTGCCAAACCACAACAACAGTCACCTCAAGGCGCATTATATTGTAAGGTAAAGACCCTACAATAATACAGAGAAAACCCCAACAATCAGACGACCCCCTATGAGCAAGCACTTGGCGACAGTGGGAAGGAAAAACTCCCTTTTAACATTAAGAAACCTCCAGCAGAACGAGGCTCAGGGAGGGGTAGCCATCTGCTGTGACCGGTTGGGGGTGAGGGGAGGAAGACAGGACAAAAGACACACTGTGGAGGAGAGCCAGAGATTAATAATAACTCACAATTAAATGCAGAGTAGTGTATAAACACATGGTGAGTGACAAGAGGTGAGAGAAGGAGAAACACTCATCATGGGAAACCCCCAGCAGCCTAGGCCTATTGCAGCGTAACTAAGGGAGGATTCAGGGTCACCTGATCCAGCCCCACCTATAAGCTTTATCAAAAAGGAAAGTTTTAAGCCTAATCTTAAAAGTAGAGATAGTACAGATAAAGTACTTGGAATGAGTTTTTCAACACTTGTTTTAAGATATTTCTCACTTGTCAAAGGTCTAGATATTTTTTCTTATTTCAAGAAATGTTACAAAGTGTAATTATCTTACTGCACTGGCAGATTATTTCATTTGATTATAGTCTGAATCTTCTCAAATTAAGTATTTTTTTCCTTATATTTAGATAGCCAATTTTTGTAGTGAGGTTGCTCTTGGACATTTTGGAGAATTTCCCTCAGTTCCTCTGTCTTAGTATCTTCTGTCTTTTGATGTAGTCCCAGACCGATTTCATGATCCTTAGTTTGGGCCTCTGTGGGGACAAGACTGTCTGTTGCAGGTTTCCTTGTTCTTCTTATGTGGGCTGCGTTACTGGTGTCCTCATGCGATAGAACGCATCCTAGATTTTTATCCATCCCGTTGTTTGATGGATAAAAATCCAGACATCAAGTCGTTACAACCTTTGCACAGCACCAAACTCATATAAATATAAATATTATGTCTTCAATTTTTGTGAGATATTCTTTCCATATTTTTTACTTTAATTTAGCAGAAAAGTCTTGAACAGTAGTTTGTTAAAACTTACCCGATGATCATTTTTAGATAATGCCAGTTCATTATTTGTGATGTAAATGCTAGTCAGCTATTACATTATGCAATTCAGAAGTACAGGATGGTAAACATAGACTGAGAAACTAATGCACATCCAAGTAACAAAAGCACCAGTCTAAAAATGTTTTTGTGATGTCGTATACCTGAGCCTTTACACTGAAATCTGTGTCAAAGATCATTCATCCACAGTTATTTCTTAGCTTGGGGAAGTTTCTCATTTGAACCAGCATCAGTCAGGTGAACTTCTGTTTTCTCCTGGTTGAGCTTCAAAGGATTCAGTTCCATCCAGGGGTGTGTTTCTAGAATACAGTGTATGTTTGTCTGCAGCCTGCACCGACAGCGCCGGTGTTCCTCATGCACATGGTGAAGTTTGGAAAGCCTCAAATGATGCCTGCTGCATGTACCGCTGTGACAATGACACCATCGTTCCCGTGGAATACAACTGCTCCAGCATGGCGGTGCCTGTGTGCCGTCGAGCAGGAGAGATGATCATCAGCCTGGCTGATGACACCAGCTGCTGCCCACAAAAAGTCTGTGGTGAGTCCACGAGGGATCTCAAGTGCTTTAGTCTGAAGCATGCAAGAGAATAGCCTCTAAATCAACAAGTGTTACTATTCAGCTCTAAGACAGATTTCATTTATAAAATAATAAACCAAAAAAGAATGAGCTATCTAATGAAATAATGCAATTTTTAACTTTGCAGTGTGTAACCAGAGCCTGTGTGACCAGCTCCCTCCTGAGTGCAAATATGGGGAGAAGCTGGTGTCATACTACAGACAGGACTCCTGCTGTCCAGACTACGTTTGTGGTGAGTTTCTGTTTGACAACTTATGTACACTGTCTGATTACTGACAGATAGTCACACATTTGTTCAAACTATCACATCCTAGTTTTAGTGCAGATACCTGCTTTGTAAGTACTCTGTGCAAGCAACAATTATTTTAATGCTCTTTTTATTTTGCTGTAAATTTTTGTAGTTCCATTTTTGTTCCCATCATTCAGAAACCATCATCTGTAATATATTTACAGTAATGTCTCAAGTAAAAAGAAGTTTTTGCAAACCATAAATGTTACAGTTTACAGAAGATAACACTGGCATTGCAGCAGCAGTTTTCAAAGATAAATAAAAATGAAAACAAACACTTTCTGCTTTCTTCCAGAGCATTAGATTAGAAGATGTCAGGCTTGTACCATTATTAAGTTAGGTTACCACTTGTTTAAAATGTATTTATTACAATGCGTTTTGCAACCTCTAGACAAACAGGTGTGGATATTTCTCTTGTTTTAAGTCATCATGCCAAGTTAAGTTAAACTGTCCTCCTGTTGCAGCCTCTAATTTACTGTACAGACTTGAGAATGGAACCAATCTACAAACACTTAGTGAAAAGAGCAAATAATTTTTGTGTTACAGAATGTGATCCAGTGCTCTGTGAGTCAGACATTCCCACCTGCAGAGATGACCAGACTCTGATTGCCACCAGAGCCGAAGGCAGCTGCTGTCTCGCCCACATCTGCAGTCAGTTCAAAAACAGATTAACGTCTCTGTTCTGTGGCACAACATTTGGCTATCAGAGAATTATTGGCAGGTACATTTAAAGCTATCAGTGTGATTAAATAGGTGTGTTTTCATACAGTGTGTGCTTCCTGTGTGGAGACGCCTCCCCTCTGCCAGGATGGTGAGGTTCTGACTGTCGACAGCAACACCACGGATCGCTGCTGCCCCACCTACCAGTGCGGTCAGAGCACACACACACTCACACTCACACACACACACACACACACACACACACACACACACACCTGTGGGTTTAGCTACTGCTTTAAGTAAAAAGCTAAAAGGTATAAAGTGAAAAGATTAACTGCACACACCCCTTTATTTGAGCTGTGGGTTGCCAGGAGCAGTGGGCGTTAGGGTGGATTGTAAATGTAGACTGCATTTCATAGACAGGATGATATCAGTCAAATATGTAAAACTTAAAATCCAGTTATCCATAATAAGTTGTGTAAATTACAGAAGTTTCCGGGAAGAAACAGCAAGAGGGTTGTTGTCAGGTATGGCATACTCCCAGAGATGGCGAGAGATTTTTGTGACTTAGAAGGGAATCAATCCTTATTTTCTGCCATATATACACTGTTACAAAGGTGGCTGTTCGTATCAAACTTATTTCAAATAATAAGGTTAGCATAAGTAATCCCTGTGAGCCATAAGCTGAAACTGAAGGTTGCTCCAGACTTTCGGTTTGGACAATTTCTTTCTACCCTTGGCTCTGTATTACGTCAGTGAGAGTGACTATCCCAAATATGGTCATGTCAGCCCCACCCACCTGCTGTTCAAACTTTCTGTTTACGGGGACCCACTCAGAAGAAAGTTGGCCTGCACCAAGGTCAACTATAACACAAGTAGGGATTGTTCTGAACTCTGAATCATGAAAGCTACTCTAGTAGAGTCCAAGAATAAAAATGTGAAGCTGAGCACCCTAGATGCCCTTTTGGTTAAAATTATTATATTATTAGCTAGAAAACATAAATGACTTGCATGTTTTTGCTTTGTGTGTATGTGTTTGCACAGTGTGTGAGCCCTACAGGTGTCCTCAGCTCACTTGTCCTGTCGGGATGTCAGTGGTTTCTGTGTCCAGTCCAGGTCACTGCTGTCCCAACCAAACATGCGGTATGAGGGGAAAACCCATCCATGATAGGAACAATAAAATTACTCCAACGACTTCTGTTATTTCAGATCTTTCAGATCTTTTTGTAGCCAAAATTTAAAATAACTTTGAACTGACCTTGGTTTATGATAAAGCAGAGTTTTTGGTGTCAGTGTCATGTCAGCTAAACAACAAATGTGAAGATGATGGTTGTTTGTGTTTTCAGAGTGTTCCTGTGAAAAGATTGCCTCCCCAAAATGTGGCCTGGTATGTCCTGACTTTGCAGTAGCTAAAAGAAAAACACCTTTAATTCACTGTACCATCCGATCATACAGATCATACGTCACATATCATAGTGACTTGTCCTTGTTTGCACTGTCTCAGTGTGTTTTAATATTTTCTGAAAATATATGTTTGTCTCTTTGGTTCCTTGTGTGATTTACTCTTTGCATATTCTGCATGCATGAATGTGTTTCTGTGACCCTGGGTCTCTGTGTGCTCTGCAGGGGGAGGCTGCCCAGCTGGACCGAGCCTTTCTGTCTGATCCTCAGAACCAGTGCGCCTGCAAAAGATACAAGTGTGGTGCGTTCTGACGGGGAATTCAAGATGGAGAAATAATATCCTAATAATTTTAATCTCATTAAACCTGCTGGTAGCTGAACCTGAGTGCACATTAGAACATATTGGTTTTATTCTGTTTATGTAATGTTTGATCAGTGTTTAAAAAAGAAGATGTTTTTGCCAGTTGACTTTAGTAAGTGCAACTGGCAACTTTGCACCCTCTGACCTCTGACCGCTGTGTGTTTAGTGCGTGAGGCTGTGTGTGTGTTTGGAGAGCGAGGAGTGTTGCGGCCGGGTCAGACTCTGGTGGAGCGTGGAGATGATGGCTTGTGTCACAGCAGGCAGTGCAGCCGCAGCCTCGACCCAGCAAGCGGCTTCCACGTACTCCGCACCTTTAGCGTCAACTGCTCTAACCAATGCCAACCAGTAAGACCACAACACACCAGTACACCCACAAAGGGCAGACCTTTTTTATTGGAGATCTTGAACTCACTGGCTTTTGGTTAAGGAAAGTGGTGCTTGATTATTTCAAGCACATTTCAAACAACTCATCAATCTATCAATTAGTTACTCAGCAGAAATTAATCTACAACTATTTTAGCTCATCTGACAGAAGCACTGATTAACTCACCCCATGGTGAGGGATCCATTTTCTATCCACAATTCACACGAAATTCTATCTAGTAGACTTTAATCAAACCTACACACAATTATTACTTAATGAGTCTTCACCCAAATTGTGCTCGAAGTCGAGGTCAAGGTGACATTTGGATTTTAATTCTCATTAGTTTGTAAAATATAGCCAACCTATGACAAGAAAACATATCACTTTCTTTCTGTACTTCAGACATTACAGCAACCTGTGAATTGTGATGGATCATGAGCTGGAAGAGCTACTATGTAATTGATGTTCTCGTTTTGAAATCAATTTTAATGATAGTTAATAGCTTATTTTTAGGAGTTATTTTTTAAACTGAACCGGTTCTGTTTTTACTTATTTTCACATGTATATGTATGTGTTACACTGATGGCTACTCATATTAAACAAGGCCAGAATTTGTCCTTTAAGCCAAAGCAGCACATAGTCACTGGTTCTGACCTGTCATTTTTAAATATTTGCTGGTTTTCTTAAAGGAATGTATTTGGACAAAATAACACATCTGATCCCACTCTGAAATTGTGGTTTACTACTTTTGTTTTTTTTTTTTTTCAGTACTTTGTGACTTATTTTTGGTTTGATTTATTGTAGTGTAGCACTGTTGCCTCAGGAAGAAGGTTCCTGGTTGGCCGGGGCCTTTCCTCTCTTGGTATCCTCCCTCAGTCCGTAGGTGTGAGAGTGTCTGGTTGTCTGCCTCAGTGTATTAGCCCTGTGTTGGTCTGGGAATCTGCCCATCTCACTTGTGTCATCTTACTCTGTAGCAGCACAGAAGTAACTCCAGACTTCTAACATTTTAATGTTAGCTTCCTTTATGTTAGCTTTCTTGCTGACTTGTAGTGTAGTAAAAACAAAACAACATTAAACTCAATAGGTAGACACGTTGTCATAGATACCTGAGCCAGCTCTTTGGTTATTATCAGGCTAATATCAGAATATCAGATCATCCCTAGCTACAGCCCTAACCTCAATTAAACTTCTCCCCTGAGGGTCGAGCATGAATCTGGAAGGTTTTAATTTTGTTTTTAATATCACAACTAATCTTTGGACAATCACTAAATTATCAAAACTCTGTCACTGTCACAGAAAAGGAGTGTTTTAAATGTTAAAAAAGTAATCTTGGACCTGTTTATATTTCAGAATCAGATCTACGTGCCTCCCAAAGACCAGTCAACGTGCTGCGGTGTCTGTAGGAATATTTCCTGCCTCTATGAGCATGAGAATGGAACAACAGGTCTCTATAAGGTAGGAAAAGATGTTCAGCAAAGTTTGCATCTGAATAACAACCTATAGTAACGTACCTAGTATATTATATAAACAGTCTTTCACATTATTCTTCATACAGCTTTTTTTTAGAGTTTGGTCTGCTGGTGGAAACTGAGATGAAGCTAACGAGATCCCTGAGTTACAGTTCTTCTTTGTTAAACTTTAATTTCCAGGTTTAAGAGCTAAAGAATTTGTTATGTTTATGTTGTTATGTTATGTAGTTATTTGTTTAACATTAATGTAACATTAATTATAACATATCCAACACAATCATGATAATACAATTCAATATAATATTTATTGTATATTTTTTTCTCATCTTTAAAATTAACTACTATTAGTTTAACTAGCTGATGGTGATTCGACAGTTACAGTCCAACTCCACAACACATTTTACTTGTTTTAGTCTCAGTTTTAAACTGTTAGTCCTAACTTTGACATTATTTAACTCTGATTTGAAAAATAATCTCAGGTGGCATCTAATACAGTTGGTGTTGGTGTTGTTGGTGTAAGTTTGCTTGAGTCAAAGTGCTACTGTAATTTCGTTGCTGATGTTGTCAATGGTTTCAGCCGGGAAAATCCTGGGTATCAAACTGCATGAAGTTCGACTGCACAGACACTCTGTCTGGACCCACACTCATCTCCTACTCCTTCAGCTGCCCTCCCTTCAACGAAACAGAGTGTATGAAGGTCAGCATGCAGCAACATGCTCACACAAACACATTCAAAGAGACGTGTATATATATATATATATATATATATATATATATATATAGAGGGAGAGAGAGAGAGGGGGATAGATTTTATGTTTAATTTATTTTTCAGCTGATTGGCTGGTTATTAAAAAAATCTCTAAATATTTGTTACAGTTTTAATACACATATGAAGCAAAAACAGATGAAAAGTGAAAAGATTAGTTCATGTTTTTTTTTTCTTTTTTTAATCAAATACATTTTGTTCATTTGTGTTATAATGATCTAAAAAAGCCGGGCTGACTGGGTGATCCAGGGTGAATTTAAGTTTAAGTAAGTTCAAGGTAGTTAAAATTACTGCAAGGTTTATTCAAACAGACCAACATTAACAAGGAAGACAGACTTTGGAAAGGCAAGAAAAGATAACAAGAGACTAATTTTAAATATTAATAGTCCTATCTTACTCTGGAGCTTTCATTAAAAAATAAAAAAAGTTGACCTTGATATTTATATTGTACAGAATGGTGGTAGCTGACATAAAAAGTTCCCAGATGATGAATACAGAACATGTTAAATAATTAAACAAAATGCCAATAGTCAGGGAGTTCAACTGAAGAATATCCACGTTCTGGCCAAACTGTGGAGGAGAAATCAACTTTTCTATCTTTGTCTTAACATTATGACTCTCATCTGCACTCAGATCGGTGGAACTGTCGTAAGTTACATGGATGGATGCTGCAAGACATGTGAGTATCTGATCAGAGCATCACAGCAGCAGTTCTGTAGTTAGTGTAGAGCTGTAGGCTGCAGCTGACACTGAAGAGCGCCCTCATCTGCCGCTCAACATGTTCCCAACATGTTTGCCCTTCAGTTTGTTCGTTTCAGTCTAAAATCCTCAGTCACATTGTCTGAATTGGCTCATGTCTGGATTCCAGCTGCTGTTTTCCGTTACATTTGTCTTCTGTTTATTCACATTAGAGATCTGTCAGTGTGCTTTTCAGTGAATTCTGTGTTGTCAGTATAAATATTGACAGATAACCTCTAAAATGCTAAATGATTAAAGTTCCCGTCACTGAAAAGCATCTGAAGACATACAAGTGGGTTTATGGTTTATGTGCTGCAGCTTACCATCATGTACCAATCCCACCAGGTACTGGATTCCCTCTCTTCCCTTTCCCTGTTAGCCCCCTGACTCCCACAGTTAACACAAACTGTGAAAGAGGTACCAAACAACAAGGCTTGCCAGTGCCATTGTTGATATTCAACAATGTACTCCCTCTAAGAAAAAAAAAAAACCACCCAGGAAACCCCAAAGTCTGACTGAAACCTACTCCCTTCTGCAGAAAAGTCCTCTCAACTGTTGTCTCATTTCAGGTCTCTGTGAAAAAATATCAATAAAACCAAGACATGCCACCAATTAAACAAGCAATCATTGATGTAGCTTCCACCTTGCTTTATACCTTGTGAGTTGGCTTTAGAAATATAATTTAATATAATTGTTTTACATCTTGAAAGTATTATTTACGTAGGCCAAAAAATGACATCACACTTGAGAGGACAGAACCATGTTTTTACCCCTCCCCTTTCCCCTGAATCCCCTGTGTACATGTACACAACAAATAAACTTTTTCCCCATTTAGCACTGTTTGGGCAGTGCATTGTTGATTGCCAACAATGTACTGTTGGTAGTAGCCCAGTAGTCGGGCTTAGACATCTGCATGTGTCACTAGATACTGATGTGGGATGGTGTTGGGGGTCTTTTCATCATTGAACTCGTAGCTGCTGTAGATTTGCATGCTGCTGCAGTATAGCTGCAGCACTCCAGAGGGAGCTGTGTGGGAAACTGAAGCTGCTGTGTGTGGCATTTTATCCTTTTAGTAGTATCATTAGTGCAAACAAGGAAGCAGTTATTAATATTACAGGGTGGTGGCATTATTGGGGGACAAGAACTACAACAAATGAGGGCATCAGCCTTCCAAATATACTGTTTAACAGTAAAATAATAAAATAAACAAGAAAATAAATTCATTTGAATTTATATGAGTTTACAGAGAGCAGCTTAAAACAGACTAAACACTTAATGACATTAATGGCACAACAGCTTAATAACAGTGAGACCAATAAAAATGATTCTTTGGGATTAGAAAAAAAAAAAAACAGGTGATAGTGGCTCAGTGCTTTCAATAAAAAACAAGACAGAAGGAGGAAAAACAGACGGTCACACTCAAAGTGGCAGAGAAAGTGTCCTGAGATTCATTCTTTGGTACCGTATGGGCTGTATCCTACCTCCCACATATATGTAATGTGATTTTGCTAAACCCTGTCTAAACATATTGGAACCTCCACAGCTCAAGTTTGGACATGTAAATTAATGGTCTCAAAGACAAACTCTGTGATGACACTGTTAGTGTTACTTTTTCAGATTTTTTACAAATCTCTTGGAGAGCTACCGAAGGAGAAAACTAAATGCCACACATAACATCTTTAAGTTAATGCTCTCTGTGTGTGTTGATGGCATATTTTCTGTTTTCTTTTTGTTTCTTTCTTTGTTATATTTGTTTAAAAACCAGTTTATTTTGTTTTAAATCAACCTGTTGAAGCTAATTTATGTCGAGGAGAAATGCATGACAGATTTTGTCCTTCCAGCAGTTTTGACTGTTCATGCTGTGTCTCGTTCATTCTTGCTCCCTGACTGGAAAGTTTTCTCATGTCTGCTTTCTAGCTGTAAAGTTCTTATACACAATCCTCGGTTTTATTCCTTTCACATCTTACCTATTGCTAAACTGCTTCTGCATGATCGACAGCTTCTGAGCTTCTCAGGGCTCTTGATCTCCTTCCTTCTTCTGTCCTCATCCTCCTAATTTCTGGTGTTTGTTCAGACCTTTTCTTCTGGGTATTTTTACCTTTGTTCCAATGAATTTCCTCTGGCTTGTTGTCTGAACAGGCAAAGAAGATGGAAAATCATGTCAGAAGGTGACGGTGAGGATGACCATCAGGAAGAATGACTGCCGCAGCAACAGACCGGTATGTTTTCACATCTGACTTTCAGTGGTTGCAGCCTAGTGCTAGGATCCTATTTTAATCTTGCATTTCTTGGGCACTGTTTATAGTATTTTTGGTTCATGTAAGTGCAGCAGAGCAATTGTAAAATTCACCTAGATGAAGGTGAATATAAACTGAAGGCTGTGGTGGTTAAATTCATTCATATAAACTGGCTACAACATAATTTCCTCAGGGATTAGTAAAGTATTCTGATTCTGATTCTGTTTCTGATACAACTGCTAAGCAAATAGAAAGAGGTTACTGCAGGAAATTATTATCTGATTTGGTGCACCATCTGAATGGTTAACACAAATATATTTGAAGCCATTTATATTGTTGCATCAATAGGAGCTATTTCAGTTTTATTTCTGCATGTCACAAATTGTCACATCATGCTGTAAAAAGTGGCACAACAGCACAACAGACCACTCTGATGTTTGTAGTATTGGTTATGTTTACTTTTGTGCATTTAGTGGATGGCAAACTAGTCCTTCTGACTGCTACTTCTTCTTGAAAGGCATTTTTCCTTCTGTACTGACTGTCTGTTTCCTTCAGGTGAACATCGTGTCATGCGATGGAAAGTGTCCTTCTGCCAGCATCTACAACTACAACATCAATACGTACGCTCGCTTCTGCAAGTGCTGCAGAGAGACAGGGCTGCAGCGGCGCTCTGTGCAGCTCTACTGCAGTAGCAACGCAACCTGGGTCAGCTACACTATCCAGGAGCCCACTGACTGCTCATGCCAGTGGTCCTAAACATAGTACACCCCCACACTCACATGCAAATACAAACACACATACACTGTGTGTTCAGAGGTACATGATTTAAACCCACAAGATACAGAAGAAGAAGAAATGTCAGCTGTGTTATTTTAGGATGTTGGGCAAAATGGATACTGAGCTATGATTAGCAAGTTCAGCGTGATTTATGGAAATTGTAAGTCGTTCTGTTGCCTCTGCTGGCAGGGAGGTGGTAACTGCAGGGCAGACAAGTAGGTTTCCTCCCTTAGCCGGTAGCTGTAAACCATATGAGCTGGAAGGAAGGAAGCACCTTTGGGCTCAAAAACATTTCACAGTGAAACAAACATGTAGCCTACATATGACACTACATGGCTTTTTTTTTTCATTTGTTAAATTATCATGTTGAATTAAAGGATAGATTATGAGCATTGAAGCTTATTCCTGTAATCATTCCTCTTGTGTAAGCTGTTCCTTAAATATCACTTTCTAATCTGCTTTCAGTTTAAGTGAAGGAGGACACTGTTTTTTTTCTGAACAAAAATATGTTGTAGTCGTGTTGCTGTGTTTAATTTTGTTGAATTTGCATCGCATGTGTTGTCAGATTGATGAAGATGTTTCTTTGATTTGCTTCTTTTTTATTTGCAAGTCTTTTCTTAAGTTACAGTGAGTTGAGCTCTCTTGGCCAATAGATATTACATATTAAAAACTCAGTCACCAGGGGATCGACAGGTCTCTAAAAGCACTGATTTTAAGTTATTGAAGTTTGTAAAGATCATAACCTTTTTTTCTAGCCTGTGGTTGGTGGTAGCTTTAGTTAAAATTATGCTTCTGTGTGTAATTTCAGCAATCTGAAAGTCCTTCAATGCAGTTTTTCTCTGACCTTTTAAAAATTCCATATATGGACCAAAGCATTTATTTAATAGGTTATTCCATCGGTTTATTCATTCGTGCATTTTCTGCTGTTTATCAATCAAACAGTAAAAAAAACAACAAAAAAACCCCATCACAACCTTAGAGCCCAAGTTGTTGTCATCAGATGTTTTGCTTGACCAACAATTCAAAACTGCACAACATTCATGTTACTGTAATCCTAACAAGACATCTAAACAAATGATCCATTTTGAGAAACTAAAACCAATAAATATTTGTACAGTATCTACTAACAGATTCATTATTTCACCTCAAGATATTAAAACCTTTATGGGAAAACTTAGTTGTTTATCAAATTTAAACTGAGATTTCATGAAGATCATAAAAATAAAACACCAATCCAGTTAGTCTAAAGACTCCTTTAAATAATGTTTCTCCAATAAAGTTTGTCGGAGGAAGTTGGTAGGATTTTTCACTTATCGTGAAGATTTCCTGATCAA
Organism: Heterochromis multidens; assembly: GCA_015108495.1. NCBI lineage: Eukaryota > Metazoa > Chordata > Actinopteri > Cichliformes > Cichlidae > Heterochromis > Heterochromis multidens. The sequence goes on along the minus strand of VUQS01001166.1, from coordinate 9,701 downwards.
CTTTTCTCAAAGCTGTGCAACAGATCAGTACTGAAACCCAAAAAGTTGAATCTGTACATCTGGACGTAGCGTTTTTTTAGTGGGAGAAACGTTTCGTCACCTTCTGGTAACTTCTTTTTGGGATTCTTTTACCTGGATTATTGAGCATGCATCAAGAGATCAGTACTGAAAGTTTTCATGTATTTATTATGTGGGGATGCTCAGCACTATGTGAGTAATTACACAGCGGAAAAAGAAAGGTAATAAGCCTGATGCAGTTGCTAACTTGACTAGTTTATATTACCATTTTTGTTACTTTGAACAGGATTGTTACAAAAAAGATACTGAATTATATTCTCTATGGCATTAAAAAGATCTTAATTTGGGGGAAGCAAACAAACCCAGGCCTTTCAGTGTAAGAAGATTTGTCAAATTAACTTCAGATATACTCTATGTTATGTCCTCCATCACTTATAGTAGAAGCACATCAGAAAGCTTTTTTTTTTTTTTTAATGGAGTCTGATATAGAAAATGCTTTGTTGGTTCTTTAGAATTTGTGCTGGCTGCAGTTATTTCATATTTCTAAACACAAAGCTGATGATACAATGACAAGTTACCACCTTTAAAATCACGCTGTGCAGGATTAAAATTTCTGCTTTTGTATTCTGTGCTGCCACCTCCCCACCAGCCTGCAGAGGGAAGAAAGCATTCAGTAAGGGAAAAAGTAAAGTTTTGAAATCTTTTCTGAGCTTGTCCTGTCTGAGCATGTCTGTGAGTACTGAAGGTAGTGGCTTTTAAAGGAATGGGAATGCAGATAATCATGAAATGAGAACACCTCCTCAGCTCAATCCATTATCATCACCATCATCTTCTGTTTTGAGAATCATATTTTACCCACAATTTCTTATGCTGTGCCTTCTTTTTGTAAATAACTTAAATTAATACTTTATAGTAATTTGCAATACGACATTTTTAGATATTTCACTTTTAGAAAGACACCAATAAACTGTATATTCAGTGATGTGAAATATAATCAACATTAGTAAAGTATATTAACTGATCTAAATCCAGCTGTATGTGGAGCACTTTATTTATTTATTGGAGTTTGATAGAGCACAGCCGTTCTGATGATGATGTGGACAAAAACAGTAAGAGATGCATTCGACCCATTTAAAGAACAAACATACTCAACTGGATCCAGAACTCTCATTTGATTTTATTCCCAATTAAATAGTGAAGGCGGTGAAAACGTTAGGAGATGCATGTGTCTAATGGACTAAATTTTTAATGTGTTTCCAACAGACTCACCTGGATGCTCAAGTTAAAGAGGATTTGTATCATACAAATGTACATTTGCATTTTCAATAAATACGTCCTTCGGAAAAACTAAACGTTGCTCGCTCTGATTATTTACTAACCAGATGTTGTGCAGAAGAGATGATGTTATTCTTGCTAATCAGCTTGTTGTTCTGCCCTGTAGTGGCCAAAAGCCAATACATGCAGCTTTAACAGGTTCAGAATAGCTGAAACATCAGAGGGCAACCACTACCTGTGTATAAATGCTGTGTAAGAGACAAAGTACGAGATGGGATAACATAGGATAATAAGACACCACCAAATGAATAAATCCACAGTCATGACTGACCTGACTTTAGCCAGTGACACTTCTCCTGTAAGGATCTGAGAAGGGCACATAGTGATCATCTGATGAGGCTTGCAGTGACGCAGCTGCTGACGTCCAGCTGCCTGGAAAGCAGCTGAAAATGCTCGCTGATGTCACCACACATGTAACTGCTGAGCAGTGCCAAGCTGGTTTCTGCAGCACCAAATAGAGCTGACTTGATTTCGGTTTGTGGAAAGTAGCTGAAATTAATATCAACTTGGTTTCAGATGTAGTGTTCAGCTTGCTATCACTGGATTTCTGGATGAAGTCACGTTCTGTTTTGTAGGCTTGTTAAAGAAAACCACTTGTCTGGTCTTGTTATAACAGAAACAGCCCACACTCACAAAAATCATTTTTTTCAGTCTGTTGTTGTGTCTTTAGATTCATACATACATAAGTTTACTTATAAGGATAACAATGTAAGTATAGAAAAATTGCCATCCACCCATATTTCAATGTAAAGATATTTTTTAAGCAATTCCTCTCAAGAGTCATGTTATCTATTGTTCATCTTGCTGGGAAAAATAGGAGTACTTTTTGGTCAAATTTATAATATAATTACAAGGTATTGTTGTGCCACCGTGTCAGAGCAGAACTCAAACAGGGTCTACTGTCTGGAAACAAATGGGTGCCTAAAAAATTAAGGGAAACACTTAAAACTGAAAATCTATTTTCTGTTGCTTAATTAAAAAACCAGTGTGTCTCAGATACAAAAGATGAGAGGCAACGTAACCTAAAGGCATAAATATGACTTAAAAATAATAAAATATGGCATAAAACATAAACAAAGCAATAAAACATTTAATATATGACCCCACCCCAAACAGTTTATTCCAGGTGCAGGATGTGTGTAAGGACTGAAGTCTGCTTCTCAATCTTCTCTTTCAATCTTTTATGTATTTCTATTTATTTGTGACTAAGTACCCAGAAAAAGGAAAAATGTTTTTTAAACACACTGGTTTTCCACACAAAGCAGGTGGACTAGTGAAATATTTTATACTGTAAATACCGCAGTTTTTGTTCTTTGTTAAATATAACAATTATAACTTGCTTTGCCTTTATGCTGTAAAAGCTCATATGAAGTCATGTTAAGCAAACCTTGTTTTTTGGGGTTGTTTAATTACATTCTCCAAAGCCAATTAGCATAAGAAAGCTTAGAGTAAAAGAACAAAAGTAAAAAGTATATTAATGTCTTATTTTTATTGTTACATTACCAAACTCATCATTTTCAGTTCAGATTTCCCAACTACAAAAAGCTTAAATCAGAGTGTAAAATACTGAATTAAGAAATTGAGTAAGTAATTATGTACTAATAGCATACAAAAATAGTAAACACTAACAAAGATTATGTGTCATCAACATGCCCTGAAAGATGCCTATGAGCGCTCATCATATTCCTAAAATTGTTCCCAGGTCTGCACTGAGGTGGTCAGCAGAGCCCCAGCCAGTGAGAAATGTATTGTGAGATCAAGCTTACAGTGACTTCACTGGAAAGTGACTGTCAGCTTGACAAGCTCAAAGCAGCTGCAGAAACACACATAGGATCTGTAGCATTAGTGTGTGTGTGTGTGTGTGTGTGTGTGTGTGAGTGTGTGTGTGTGTGTGTGTGTGTACTTGTTACAAGTACAGTCACATTGTGCTGATCTGCCTCTTTTTTATGGGGATAAATAATATGTCCCCATAATATAAAACATTTTAGACTTAGGTTACAGTAAGGATAAGAGTCTCCAGGGTATTGATAGAAATATGAGTCTCTCTCTCTCTTTCTCACTGTGAGTGTGTGTGTGTTTGTGTGCGTGTGCACAAAATCATGATGTCCATCACTAACAAGCAGCTAAAGCTGGTTAGCAAGAATAACATCAAGCGTTGCCATGTACAGTGTGCATATGAATATCATATCTTTTATGATAGCTGCAGTTTGTGATGCATGAACAATTTAATGAAATAAATCATTCATGTAGAACACTGGCACTGAGTTCAACTCCACTCTGCTTGCTTTGATTGCCCCTGAGATTTTTCTATATTCTAGTGATTAATTTGAAAAATCTAATTAATCAGACAGAAGGGCATATAACTTTTTACAACTGACAAACTAAAACGTAAGCTTTATCCACTTTGAATTAAAGAGTTATCTGTAACAAGTGTTGATACTTTCAAAAACTTTTTACTGCATCATAATTGGAAATCGGTATTTATTTTGAAACTTCTGTATTTTTTCTAAATTGTTGTAGGCTACTCTCTCGATACGTGCTCTTGTTTGTACTAAAGCCCTGCTGGACTTTCCCTATGTCACTCTGTTGTGCTGTTTTCCAGTTTGATGCCAACTGTGCACGAACTGAATCCTGAACATGAGCACGTACATTACAGTAATCTGATGCAGTTTATTGTATACAGTGACTGAAATGAATCTCACTGAGAATTCCTAGGAAGGTGATACTGTATCCATGCTCCCAGGATTGTAACACATGAAGCTTCAGCTCTTAAAGAGCTGCATTAAGTCAAATTATATTAGGAGAAGGCAAATTGCCCACAAAACACCCAAGATGGATACAAGCAGAAACAAACAAACCATTTTTTTGTTTTCTTTGACTGAGTCTGAACAATCTCAAGAAGCTTTTTCTCATGAATCCAGTTTATCCAGTTCTAACTGAACTGATGAACATTGTAAATTTGTAAATTTTAGATGCACATGTTGTGATAGTATCACATGACGTAGTCCTAAATTGCATAATAACAACTACAATGTCGTTTTTGATTAAACACTTAAATTACAAAATGCAAACAATCAAAAGAAAGAAAGACAGAGATCTAACTTTTTATATTGTTAAAGTTGTTAATTTACCATTTTATGTCATGTAGTACATATTGGTGTGATTTTTAAAACACACATTATCTGTTCTTTGTCAGAATTCACTTTTCAGTGTATAATGTGTAAATATTTGAGGGATTCTGACAGCTGGTTGGATAAAATAAGAAACTTGAAGGTGTGACGATTGGCTCTTGGAAACTGCAGATTAATTGTGTGAAATTAAAGGCTGTAATTAATTAATAGTAAATTGGTCAATTTTTATTTTTTTCCAACAAGTGAAGTTATCACTTCATTGTCAACTAGAAAGGAATAAACAGATTTTGACTTTGACATGCTGGTTAGCCCATTTCTTTCTTACTGTTTGAGGTCAAAAGCTCATAAAACACCTCAGCACTATCACCCCTTCAGTCAGTGCTCCTTAAAACAGAGCAGCAGCTTTGCTCAGGTTTACATCCAGCCGGAGGAGGAGTGAAAAAAACATCCCAACGACAGAGCTGCTGATCACAAGGCCAGACCTCAGTGATGTCTGTGTGTGGAGGTGGGGGTGGTAGGACATTTGTCCCCTCTTTCAGGAAGTGGCTTTGTCACAACAGGAGCAGATAGAGAGAGCAGGTTGAAGTGCTTTGACCTTTAACCTCAGAGATAAGTGAAGACAGAAAAAGAGTTGATCTATTCTCAAGACTAAAACACATAAAGAGTGGAGGAGTTACAGATTGTTCTGCTTCCTCATGCTGTCAAAATCATTAGAATATTTTGTAGTGGAAGCAGAAAGCGTATTCAGAGTAAGTAAAAGTAGCAATTTAGAAATACAAGGAACAAAATCTCCTTAAATGTAACAAAAGTAGGGTGGCACAGTGGTGTGGTGGTTAGTATGTTGCCTCACAGCAAGAGGGTCCTTGGTTCAAATCCACTAGCCAGTTGGGGCCTTTCTGTGTCAGTGTTGCATGTTTTGTGTGGGTTTCCTCCCACAGTCGTTAACTGGTGATTCTAAACTGGATGAGTGTGAATGGTTGTCTGCTTCTCATTTTCAGTAAAATCAAATTATTTTACAAATCAGAGACTATATTATGTATCATCAGCAGGTAATTGACAATAACAATTACACTCTGATGACACAGGCACACATAACATTTTATACAACCTTAGGGCCTATTATGTATTTGTTAATGATTACCAAATGTTATTATGGTTTTAATAAAGGTTTCATTACTGAGCATTTACTCCACTATTGTTCCCATGGCTACAAATACTGTTGTGTAGCTAAAGCTACTGGCCTCTCATAGATGTGCACGAGGTGTCCTGTAGTGTCAGTCCAGTAATGCACATGTTGCAGCAGTAGTGAGACTGGGCTCATTCACAACTCACTGTTAGAGCTTTAACCCAAACCAAAATCCTTTCCTAACCATGATCAAGTAGTTTTGTGCCTAAACCTAACCAAACAGCTAATGAAAGTGAAAATAAAACTAAACAGTGATTAGAAATTTTATGAACATAATTTGCAACATTATCCAATTTTATCCAGTATTAATTATCCAAATAATGTTCATTGATTGGTTTACAATCCAACTACAAACCTGTTAGTAAACACAATCGATTATGATTTCATTGCTTCTCAACAGTTACATAGTTCTGTCAAATGACTATGAATTAAGTTTAACTATGAGTTTACTATTTATTACCAAAGATAATAGTAACAACTGTACAGACAACCCTACTTGACTTTGTAGTAAAAAGGAATATTTTAAGTCAGCTTTGATTGTCTAAAATCTTCATAACTGGTTAAACACACACATTTCTATCATTTCCTCTTAGCCGTGGTGATTCATAACTCCAGTTTGTTTCATAACACAGGGGAAAACCATTCAAACTTTCCAAAAAAAATTATGTTTAGTTAAAAACTTCAGTCTCTCATGCTTTTTCCTTACAGTTTCAGCGAGCAGTGAGAAGGCACACATGAGTAACTGGAGCTGGAGACCAGATCAGAGGGAGAGGTTGCTGCTGCTGCATTTTGGCCTGCAGCCAATATCACTCACTGTTGCTGCAGTGGTCACTTACTGTATGCACTCCACTTATAATACTTAGGATATGGCAATCACACACTGTGCAAAATTATTACAAAACATTTACAGTATTTACAGTGCCTATAGGAGGGGCTGTCTTTACAAGAAAAGTCCACTTGAATAACTCACTGATATGGTATTTATGAGTAAGTAGAAGAGTTCTGAGAGCTGAGTTTACAAGCTGCGATTGCCACACTCTTGTTACATAGTGATGTACTCACAAGAGTACATAAACAACTCTGTCCCATAAGTGTTACTACTTTGCAGGGGCATACTGGATATGGCATTATTGATTGATTTTTATTGTGATCGAATTGATTTTGTTTCCTGCCAAATATGGTGTTAGAGTTCTTCTAACACCACCGTGAGGCTGACGTGTGATTTTAAGTGAAATGTCAGAGCAACTATTGCAAGTATTTATAAAGGTTTTCACATAGCAGGTGAAAATGTAGATCATGTCCAATTAGAATAGTTGTGACAGTGGGTAGTAATAACTGTTAGCATGCTATCAGGTTAAATTTTGCCATTATAGTTATCCTAGCATGCATGGTGTGCTGGGATACCTGGTTTGTAGTGACCAAACCATGTAAGTTGTGGTAGCAGAATGCTCCTGGCAAAAGGTTGATGTCATACACTGTTTTTGTATTACTGTCAGCACTAACTTAGTTTGAATTTTAAACTAAGTTTAAAAAGATGGAAAAGGAGATTGGAATAAAAAAAAGGTTATATTTGTGAAGCAGCTGTTGCCATGGTTTCTAAAATGTGAATGTGAAATCTAAATAGGAACAGCCACAGTCCTGACAAACCAGAGAGTGAGAAAAAGGAAAAATAAAGTTGTGGTGTTTCTCAGAGGGTATACTGAGTGGCAGCCAAAAGGTTGGGCTAAAGAAGAAAAGGACAGTAACAGAAGAAAAGACATTTACCACTGTTGCAATCTTGTTGAAACAAAATTACTGAAATGTCTACATTTTTTTTTAAAAAAAAAATTTTGTTTTAAAAAATTTTTTTTTTGGGAAAAAAAAAAGGGGGGGGGGGTTTTTTGGGGAAAAAAAAAAAAAGAGGGGAA
>VUQS01001164.1:0-15673 GCA_015108495.1 Heterochromis multidens | reverse complement strand
CACCATGCCCAGTGGAGGGATGTGTAGATTGACTCCAATCCTCCATCATCAACTATTCTCACACCTGAACTTACAACTGTGTTAAGCTCCTGTCCCCACCCATGGCATGCTACAGTGCTTAGCACTATCATGCACTACAGTAACAACACTTTTTTTCTCCTCTTTCCTCTACCACCCTGCCTCCCTCCACAGTCTTCCTCAATCCCAACTCCAAAGCCTTTTGATGAGGTCCTGTGTCTGACTGACAGACAGCTGGAATAGAGAGGAGAAAGGATTTGCAGTGTGGAGAGCTAGTTGAGTGGCTTCTGAAGGATGACAGTGGTTCACAGTGGAGAGGGTACTTCTGCTGCATTGTGGCCCAAAGCTCCCTGTCACAGTGCTGACCCCCACCTCCCCACTGCCCAAACCACTTGGCTTAAACCGTTCCACTCTAGTCGTTTCACTGTGGGTCAAAGCAAAAAATCCCAACAGACTCCTCTTGGGCTTTCTGCCAAGGAGTGAAGGACATGATAAATAACAATGGAGGTAAGACTTGGGGATCAACGGAGCATTTGCCACAATACTTTCAATGAGCTGTTTCGGCGGAAAAAAAAACACAAACTGACTTACACATCAAAGAGAAATCATATTTTTTGCATGGCAGGAAGGACAGATAATGTTGCTCACCAAAGCTCCCTTTAGCAGTCTGAAGGAGTCTTCAAAATGCACACTTGAATGCTTTGTTTGCGGTGGATTTTTTTCCTATCTCTGCCTCCCTCTTAGAGCGAAGTGCCATTGGAAATATAGACAGGCTCAGTCAGCCATCTTAATCCCTCTCCCTTGTCCATCTCACGCTCACTCAATACACCCTAACCCCACACACTTTCACTCTTTCACACACATACCCATGAGGACATCCTAATTCACCTTCCTCCTCCCAGTTGATGTGCCCCAAGCCCTGCCACCCAAAAAAAGGGCTTGAGGCAGAGAGAATCTCTGTTGGAGGGGTATACACAGTGAGATTTGGGAGTTTGTAAAGGTCAGCGCAGACTTTGTTCAATCTGAGGGTTTATCTCAGCAACAGCAGGGCAGTACAATGGGGCCACTCGCCGCGCGACAGAAACCCAAGCTGTGGCAGCTAAATTACTTCACTGATAAGGCCGAATTAGAAGCACTGGGACCCCAGAGGCCAGGAAAAGAGGAGGATGGAGCAGAAAGAAAGGAGGAGAAATAGTGAGAGAGGTTGAGAAAGAAGGTTGAAAAATCAATGACTCACAAAAGAAAAGATCTGAGTGTGTAATCTTGGTATAATTAAAGCATGTCGTGTATTTTGTCATAAAAGCACATGAAAGCACAGAGATTAACACTTGACAGTACAATGGCATGTGAAAGGAGACCACAACTCCTATCTGTAAGCATTAGAACTGGACGTAAGTGTTTTTAAGTGTACTGCTCAACACAACATGTGAAATTTACACAATCAGGGGTAAAGCAATAAAAAAAAAGAGAGAACAGAAAATTGAAAGGGTGGCAGTAATAAAAAACAAGTTATGGTCCCAAGTTATGGGACTACTGTCCCACTCAGCCCAATCCACATGAGAGGAAGAAGATGAAGGGCTGGAAAGTGGCGACTTGTGTTACTTGAGTAGTTTGGTAAGCACCGTGTGAAACCATGCGTGTGTGAAAAATGTGTGAGTGCTTTGTGCATTATCTGGCATGCTCTTATACTGTACACACTGTATGTTTCTCTACAGTAGAATGTCTGATAATCTCTCTGAAGAAATGTGCTCAGCTACACAACATTACAGCACTAGCACTTGGCACTAGAAAGTGGCATTGTGAGGTCTCAGCCAGCAGAGGGGAGCAAGTTTTGTCACCAGAAACACAAAGAACTCAAAAAATAAAATAAAAGCAAACAAGACATCATATAAGAAGCTCAGTATACACAAAGGCCTATATTTTTAAAAATCATCTGTTCAATAATATTAAGTAAATCAGAATGTTTTATTATTATGGAAGTGGTTAAAAAAAATAAGCATTCACAGTTGATTGCACACATACCCTTGACAGATTTTCTTGTAATGCCAAATAACTATCCTATAAATTGTATGCTAGTATTATGTGTAGGTAAATTTCAGCCAGAACATATGCACACAGTCCCACACTCCAACAGTATGACAGTGCTTTGCTTTTGTTCTGTTGTTTGGCATAATTGCTTAACTCCACGTGGCTCAGGCCTATTAAGAGTCTCAGAGAAGCAGAATCCTTTGCTGATCTTCTGAGGTGGCATGCTTGGTACCACTGTGTACCAGCTGCACCGACATCAGGTCACCTCCTCTCAAGACAGAGTGGCACAGAGCAGAGTCATATGACATTTATCAAGGACAGGGAGGACTGAGGAGCTTGCAGTACACTGCTCGGAGCATTAAGAAGATTTGTAAAAGCCAAGTTAGCCCCTTTCAGCTTCCCTTCCTTTGTTGACATCCAAACTAAACGCAGCTTAATCAGAACTAGACAGATTTGTTCTCATTTGCTTATTTTTTTTGTTAGCTCACTTGTTGTTTATTTCTGTGTCTGCCCCTCTGTTAGTAGTATTTTTGACCTCAAAAATGGATGAAAGTAAAAGTCCCTTTGTAAGTCTATTTTATTTCACATGGATGATTGTCTTCACACTCACTCCATACCAACTCTTAGGCTTCAGCCATGATGAATCAATCTTCTAGTTAAAGAAGGCCCAATTTCCCAGACAAACAAGCAGGGAGTTCATTCATAAACATTTCTAGCTGTAAATCACTCAATATTTAACAATAAATGTCCAAGTTTTTTTCAATCTGTTCTACATTTGTGCAGTTACTCTCTAAGAAACATTACTAAGAAACATTAAATTCAACAACCACACAACTGCACTCGAGCTTCATGATCCACAACGAACCTCAAAATTCACAGTGACTGATTTTCTGAGAAATGCAAATAAATCAAATGAGGGGATAATCTCATAAATTAAATGTCTGGGAAACCTTTATTTGAAATATTATTTGTGATCTTGACACCAGCTGTCACACTAAATTAAGATGTTACACCAAACTCCTTTTGGAATTTTGTCTTTGTTGCAAGAAATGTGATTTTAGGAGGATGGACCAGTGTTCAACATGATTAACAGAAATGTGGACAGGCACATCTGTGTGCACATTCTGTACAAAGACACAGGCACAAATATGTGTGAACAGGCGCCTACAAATCATGACTCTGTCAAAACCTCATGCATACAAGACGCCAGGTCTGGCTCCAAATGACAGTAGTGGAGAAAATGAGCAAAAAAATCACTCAAGTGATTCCAGAGACTTTCCAAAGTAAAGAAGTCCGAGCATGTTTGACACTTCAACAATTCAACACTGTTTTGAGATCTAATGTCGTCATGGTGCTTAGTTTCTAACTCTACCCTGTTATGCTACATAACCGAGTAAAAGAAAGAAAAACTTTGGAGAAGGTCTTTTTTTCTTACCTGCCTCTGCCTCTGTATGTTTGTGTGGATGTATTAACACGTAGTATTGTACAGTTTATATGGCTGTACATATTTGTGTTGAATCACACTGCATCACATACCCAAAATAATATTATTATTTTTCTGGATCTTAAAAACCAACACACTTGTAAAAACAGAACAGAAAAGTTACCTGAACTTTTTAACTAAAATTACTGGTCAGTGAGAGTCCTACATCTCCTTCTATGGTCAATCATATGCTCATGAGGGCTCTTTATACTCCCATTTAATTCTGAAAAAGACACATACTGTGTGGAACGCTAGTCTTTGCACCTAATAAAAAGTAATTAAAAGGCACAGCTGTGTGCTTCATTTTCCTCCTAGGCTCAATTCTCATGCACTGAGGTCTACAGTGCAGCACAGGAACCTTAAGAAGCTAATGAAAATAAGTATTCCTACAGCTAAGGCGTTTGAGCCATGTTGTGTATCTGATTATGGAAAATGGTAATCACAACAGCCACGGGAACCTGATTAATAGGTCACCACCTCCAGCTTGAGTCACAGAAATGTTAAGCAGCATAAGGGATTGAGATTTAAATGGAGAGAGAGAAGGGGAAAGTGAGTGATCTGTAAACAGCAATGGTCTCACATTGGAGGACTCACACATAGACCTCTGTAGACAAACAAAAATTCTGAAAGCGCAGAAGGGCATTTCTTCAGAAGAGCATAATTCAAAGTGCCAACAAAAACAGCATCTGACAAATGTCATCATCTTCCACTGAAGCAAAGAACAGTGTCATTGTCTGCGCCTGCCTTGAGGCTGTAACTGATGGGACTATTCATCAGAGGAATGATGAACGATAGGGTTTCTCTGGAAACACAGTGAAAGAGAGGGGTAGAAGAGGATTGGACAGGAGTTACCTGCACTTCACTACAGAATACTGATGGCCTAATGTGAGGGTTTTTAAATTAATGTTTAAAGCATGACTGCAAAAGGAAGCCTCATGCAATAAATGATAGCATTGTGGTGAGAATGTGTGAGGAGATTGTTCAGGCAAACAAGAGGTTCCACTGAGAATGCTTGGCTCAAGTGGCTGAGGCCTGAAACCAGTGACCAAGTAATAACAGTCTAAATCCCTGGGACAATATTTATCGAGTTCTACTCCCTTCAAAGATAGATGACTTTGCCCCATGTACTTCCTCAGGAGCCCGTCCACTTTTCATCTGAGCCCAGCCGATTAATTTATTAACTAATTAACAGATGTTGGTAATGAGTTATGAACAAATGATAAGGCATCAGGCTTCTAATCAAACCTGACATTTAATTTGCTGTCCTGCTTCCTCGTTATCAATTACAATGTTCATTGAAGATAATTGACAATGGTTTGCACTAGGACACAGAAGGCTTGTCTTTAACAGGTTCCTAAAAAAAAACAAAAAAAAGCTCTGCTGTGGCGTTTCCAGGGGCAACTGCGACCATATGTTTAATATTAGATGGAATCTGTTCCATTGGAGTGCTCCGAAAGCTGGGAAAATTGGATTAAATTGGCTAATGGCATGTTTAAAACCTACATAAAATGAATGTGAATGGAAGATATTACAGCACAGGCCCAGGACTTGTGGTGTTACATTCTCTCTCTTTGGTGTTTTTGCTCCATGTGTAAACTTGGGGTTTCAGTCAAAGTCAAATAACGATGACAGAAAACCACATAGTGTTGGTCAATACTGTTATTAAAACCACAGAATTGATATCCCTTTCATTATGATGTGGGATTGTAGGCACGTGTGCCAAACTAATTCCTTATGTTAACAAATGATTTCATATGACCAACATGAAAACTGTACGTGCAATTTTATATCAATGTATAGTTGTCAGAACCTTGACGTTTTAAAACATTCCTTGGATCAAAAAATTAAAGATAGCAATTTTTTCTAATTGCAGCAGTAAAATGCAAAATGAGCATACACTTTGTTTTCTGTATTGTGTTTATTTTCAGAGTTTTATTAAATGTTGTGAATATTTTCTGTAAAAAATAACAATAATTACTAGACATTCTGGGTAAAGATTTAATGGAACAAAACTCAGGAATATGTGTTTTTCAACTAATCCAAAACGAGTAGTTGCTAATCATGCCAATACTTTGCCACTGTGCCATGGCAATGCAAAATATAGTTTTCTCAAAATACAATTACAGAAGTTGTTGTATAGAGAAGCCGACAGATGTTAGTCACAACTAACTTCATGACTGTATATCAGGACTATTTTCTGTTGAGTTATTTCAATGACGTGATATTTTAAAATATAATTATCCTCTACTTTCCAACAAAGCTAAATCTGAGGCGATAAAGCTACTGGCTAACCTGTTGTTATTCCAGTGAAGAAGTACTCTCAGCTCAAGGCCATATGGTCATCAGAGCATGGTCTTCATTTGATAACTAAAAGACATGATAATGAATCTATTTACATGAAGATTTTGACTCATGCCAAACAATAATCTGCATGGTGTCAGTTCAACCATGATGTTTGGACTGAAAAGAAATGTATTAATTCTGCTTCCAGTGTTTTGGTTAATGTGATCTTAAACAACATTTATAACTGTTACATCATAACATGGCTGTCACTGTGTGAAAACTGCAACGCGTGTTAGTCAAATCAACCAGGAAATAGCTCAGCCAGTTGCTACCTTATGTCAACTCTTTATCTCTATGTCTCAAATTATCCTTTTACTTGATGTGTCTACTGTCCTCAGGCAGAGTCAGGGAGTTTTTGCTCAGTACCAGTCACCTTAAGGGTCAAACATCAAGATAACGAACACCTTCCTGTGAAAGGCAAACAGATCAGACAAGCTGCAAACTGCACCTTGAATGCCCTGTGGGGCATAAGAACTTGGCCATCCGCCCTCCTCGGGCAAAACACAAAAGCCAAGCAAACACTTAAAGACACAAGAGGTGGGTCGGGACAGATAAGTGTCAGGGTGCGCCAGGACTTCTCCTCCAAAGCGTTTGAAAACAAGGACTTAGCTTAGCTCAGCGATTAGGTTATGAATAATAGGAACACAGCATCATTGTGAAAAGTGAGCTCTGACAGTGAAGATTTAGTGTCTGACACATGGTGAGGGAGATACATCCTGCCATAGCTAGATGGGTATCTGTCACGTAGGACGTAGGCGACATTAGAGTGCCCGCCAGAAGACTTAGCCTATCACTAAGTCAATAACTGGCTAAACAGAAGAGCTAGCATTCTTTTCACCTCTTTCCACACATCACTGGATGAATGATACTGATATGGAAAATCACCCCACAAAAAGTAAACAGAAAAAGAATGACGGACTGGGAGAAGGAAGTTTGCCTGGCAACAAAGTCATCCCAAGGTCCACTGCTGCAAACAGACAGACATAGCTGCAGGACTGATGTGGACTCTAAAGCACACTATGTGTCAAAACGTTTGTGTTGACTTTGTCCAAAGGGTCTACATCAATGCGCATATCAAAATTCAAAATGCACAATAATCCCCTTTATTAAGGCTCAGAGCATATGATACATTTAATGTATTCCACTATGCAATATTTAAATTCAATGAAGTTGAACACAGCTAATTACACAAGCATTAAATAGTAGTAAACGGAAAAGCAAATGGCTCTGTCTTTGCACAGTTGGTGAGAATGTGCTGCAACACTTGATGTGTGACCTTCAAGCAAAAACTTGGTGAGATAGCAAGCCCAATCTGGAGAAACAAAAGATAGAGAGAAAAGACAAACCTAATAGGTAAGTTTTAAAAGCCATGATTCAGAGGTGCAAAGATACGCCCAGTGATCACAGGGCAAGGAGAATGTGCAAACACCATTAATATCACGCTAAGAGGGCTTAGTCAAACGGTTTGTTTTCTTAACAAATGTTCATAATACAAACAGCGATTTGATTTTCCTTGTTTTTTTTTCTTTTTTCTAAATACCAAAGTCACATTGCATTTTTAACCTTTTATCCCATGACTCCTATATGGAACACTGTTAGTACGTTGTCCATCTGTATAGTAAATGTAAAGTTTTTATTAACATGTGCAGCTGCCAAAGACAACCACTTATGTGTTGCCCAAATACCTCCTACCACCTGAATACCCAATGGAGTAAGATCAGAGACTTCAGTGCCAATCAGTGAAGAACACAATACCTCCAGCTACTGTATGGTGACATGTCTCTATCAATAGACAAGTCAGGCCAATCTACCAGTTAGATAATAGCAGCAGTCACTCTGACAGTTAGATCCACACACTGTGGGCCTTGCCTCTCTCTGCTTGCTTTTCTATCCTGAGGGGTTAGCAGTCCTACACACCCAACCAGAGAGAGGGACACACACACATATGGTGGACCTGGGGCCCTGGCGTTCTATCATGTTGTGCTAAAGGGGGAGCATAATGGTTTTTAAATGGATGACTCAGTGCTGGCCCAGAGAGGGCGTCTGAGACAGAAGAGAATGGCCATGGCCTGCAGCGAAGCAGCTCTTAGATTGAGCTGTCCGTCTCACTAAAATGAGTCTGAGTTAACACCTCTTCCAGTTCCCAGTGCCCCAGGACAGACAATAGTAGGCTTCCTCTCTGCCTTTCCCTTTCTTCTTTCTCTAGTTCCTAACCTTTCACTCTCTCTTTCTATTACTCAGTGTTTCTCTCCACCAATCTAGACTTTTACTCAGAGATCCAGAAAGCACTAAAGCATCAAATATGTGACTGTCGAGCTGTTTGGGTTCACTGGCAGACCACAGAGCTTGCAAAGCCAACATGATGAGTTATTGCCAGCCTTAGTAAAAAAGAACAAATAAAAAATTAAAAAAAATCCACAAAAATGTAGACAATGGAGTTAAGCTGTTTTGGATGCAGCAATACTACTGCAGATGGTATATATCACTGTTGATGGTTGAAAACCTTGTAACTGCAATTTTAGTGATTTTGTGTTTTTAGGGATTACAGGGCTGCATTTACAGTATAATCAATATCATTTGACTTTTAGATAATTCAATAAACTTAAAGTGAGGCTGTCATCAAGAAGAAACCAAGGCTGTTTGGGGGGAGGTGCTTTTAGGGTTCACCCGACATCATGAACATCTTAATTTTTATATGAAATGGAAGTACAGTTATGCTAAGATAGTTATTCTGATAATTACATTCAACTTTTAATATAACTTGTCACAATACCTAGAGGAACTGAGTTCTAATGTATGAGGTCTTGGTTAGATACTATCATACACAAAGGTCTTGGGTGACTTCGCTTATTATCTCTCATAACACATCCCTCTGTTTTGGCAGGGGACTAGTAAAACAGACACACACATCAATGGATCTCCCATGAACACTCATGTTATCTTCCTGCATTTTTTATGCTGTTAGAAATATGTTTTGTTGCATTTTATGGTTTTCCTCTATCCATCCACATCAAACCTTCTTATGTCCACTTACATCTTTCTTCACTTAGCCAAGCTTCTGTCACTCCCTCGCCTGTCTATTTGTCTAAGACCAGGGGCAGTAGATGAGTAGATGGTGAAAGGGGGGAGAAATACGGTGTATGGGACTCCTAAGGGAGTCTGTTGATGACTATCAACAAGCTGACTGTTATGACTATCTGTGATAAGAGTCTGGGAGAGAAGAGCCTCTGAAGATTTCCAGCCCCAGTCCAGACAGGATATCTTTAAAAAATAATACAGCCTGAGCCAGGGTCAGTCCTCCAATGGCTAGTCACAGGGAGAAAGAAGAGAAGATGGAATTATTGTTCCCTTTTGACAGGTTGGGAGGCAGAGATCAAAGATTTTACCTCGAAGAGAAACAAAACTGACCCCAGGCTAACAGCAACATGCATACTGATCTGGAAACAGTATATTGAAAATGTCACAAAACGGCAAAATGTTCCAACATCAGCTGAATTTTGGCTGTGTTCATGTACATACTTTTCCCGGTGGCTTATGAAACTAAAACTGACAAATGAACAGAAAACTATCTTTGTGATATCCTTCAAAGTGCTGAGATATTCTGTATGTCCCTATTTAAGAGTCCAAAAGAACTAGACAGGGAGCAAAATTTGCTGAGTCTCTTCCTTTTTAGGGAGAGGTGTGAGAGTTTTTGCCAGGGCACTTCGGTGAGGACATGTATATGTGTCTCTTTAGAGCTTAAAGCAGCCTCTTACTAAAGCAAAAGAGCTAACTCTAAGCTGATGAATATGCATTAGCTGGGTGTCTGGGGAGAAAAAAGGAAGGAGGAGGAAAACTGAGGGAAAACATGAGCGCTATGGGGAGAGTGTAGCTTTTGGAGAGAAGCCTCTTGCACCCCGAATGGCTGGCCATAATACGAAGTTTAGAAAGGAATATGTTCACCCTGGCACACTGCCACATAGCGTGTGCCTGAGTGCTTTAATCGCTTGCGTGCTCCTACAACTGGTGGGAAGAAAACCTAGTGAAAAAAAGACTTCTTCAGATTGAAACCATGATGGGAATCCTTTGGGATTTCTTTGTTAATTTATGTACATAATTTTCATCAGTCAGGTTTCTTGAAGATATTTTATTAACATGAGCCATGTGTTTTGAAATTTTAACTATGTATTGCATATTATAGAACATTAAACCATCTCAACATTCTCAAAAAAAATTTCCTGCCTTGTTGGTTAAAGTTTTGTAACTGTGCCCATCAGCTGCTGGTGTCTAATTCAATCACATCCTGCCCTTTTCAGAATGATGTTCCAATGATTAACTTGTCCAAGCCGCTATCCCTTATTACATATAAATGTAACATGAGACTATGTGAATGACCGTCCTCCTGAAAACGAACAGTCAAGGAGTCAGTGAAATGAAAAGCAGGCCAGTATATTTCACCTCTAATTAGGCATTTGAGAAAGCGAGACAGAGACGGAGAGAGACAGAGACCAGGAGTTTCTTTTCTCCTTAATGAGCTTACTGAAGCAACTTCAATATCCTCTAATGTCATGTTGAAATGAAAATTAATAGTTCAATATGCCGCCACCGCACTGGGCTACGCTTCTTCCATTTCCATATCAGATGCCGTGACCAAATGAGTCTGCTCGCTTCAGACCGACGCCCAGAAAAGCTGATACCACCACTAATCAGCCAGATTTTTCCATTTGACACTGCTGTGCTGCCGGAATTCTGGATAAGTGCATTGTGCACGTATGACTTTGTGTGTGCGCGGGGATCAAAGATGAGGTCCAATAATACACTGGATGGAAATAGAATGGGCATCTATGATGATGAGACAGATTCTGTTGAGGATCAAGAAATGTGAATGTATGTCTGAAAAGTGCCTTGTTCATTTAGTTACTGTCTTCAGTGCTATTTGATTTTGTGGCTTACTGTGTTGTACTGCACTGTGTGTAACGGATCAAAAGTGATACACAGTTGTAGTGAAATAAAAAAAAAAAACAACTCTAATGAATGCATAAAGAAGCTGTGGTAGTTCCTACCTCCCATCCAAAGGAGCTGTCTTTGCCTGTGGCCACATGATGCTTTGTGTTGTGCAGACCAAACCTCTCACCAGCACCTATGCGGGTCTTTGCCCATACACCCAGACCTGCACCTGGCACAGAGGACTCCCGCAGCTCCAGTTCACTGGGAATGGGAATGTCATCAGGAATGTAGACAGGCGCCTCATAGGGCGAGCCCTCCTTGGGTGTGGTGAAGTCCTGGTCATTGCTGCTGCTGCTATTGTTGTGGAGATGGTGGTGATGGGAGGCATAGATATGGGGGTGTAGCAGGTGGTGGTGGTTGTTGTTTGGATGGGAGGGTGTCGGTGAGGGCAATGGGGACATGTTGATGATGCCGTCTTCTGCGTCGTCATCTGGGCTGTCGGCGCCACCTCCGCTGCCAGCCGCTAAACCTGGTAGATCAGCCTCTGTGTCGTACATGCTGTCCACTGGCTCACTGTCATCTAGGAGACAAAGACACATACAGACGTGTCATACAGGATCTCTAACCTCCACAAAGGTAATGGATTTTACTGCCAGCATTAAAGATGGGAAGAGAAAAATCTGGTTTTAGCCATAAATTTATATGATTAGCTTCCCTGGAGTTGAAGACAGAAATTGAAATACTGTAAATCATAATTCTAACCTCAGTATGATACTATGCATGCAGTGAGTTCTTGGCCTTAAGTTACAAAATGCACTTCAATGTCCTAACCTCTAAATTGTCAAAAAAAACCACACAGTACAATGAGGAAATTTAGGGGTCCTCAGAAAGTCGTACTTATCCATTTGACTGGCTTCAGCTACAAAATGCTTAGTTCACTGATTTTCCAGAGGTTATCTGAGAACAGCCAGAAACACAGAGATGGTGGCCAAGTCCTTCATGGGAATAGTTCTCAGTTTGATCGTGGTTACCACGTCCTGCCAGGACTCATCTTACAAATAATTAGTTATATCGACCATTGACCTGGTGGGCTTCGTTGCCCATTCTTATTTTCACTGACAACATGATTGTGCCGGCGCTCCAGGATCCCTCCATTCTGACATGAGTGAAAACAAGGAGAGCAAGTATGGTTTTGGTAACTTGAAATTTTATGATTTTTTTTTCTTCGTGTGCAATTCAGGCATTTATTGTGGACAATTAAAGTTTGTAGATATGCATGTGCTAAAGCCTCTTGATGAGTAACACGCAACATCTGTGAGGGATGTGCATTCCCTTAGCTTCTTTTTAAGTATACCTTTTTTTCAATATTTAGTAAGTCATATGAAGTATGTTCAATGATTTTCCTTCAAAAACAGCATAAAATTGGAATTTGAATCAGGACCAATGACATTAAAGAAGAAGAAAGATTACACATTTAACCAGACATTAGATGTCAGCTTGATAGCATACCTGACAGTGTTCTATATTCAGGACCAAATACACAGTTTTTAACTAGTAGTAAAAGCGTAGAGGTTTGATAACCAGCCCTCATCTGTGCCTATTTGTTTGTGTCTGTGTGTTTGCTTAAGCACATCTATGCATGTCTCTTTGTTTTCCCTCTCTAGACAGCCCTGGTGTCTTAAGTCAAAGTACCACTGCAGCTTTACTATCTAAACACAGGGACTGGCAATCAGCAGGGCAACTAGGCCCAAAATTACAGCAGGAGTGGTTCCAATCAAGCGCTTTCCCCCTCCTAACCTCCATCTAGCCTGCTGCCAAGCCTGTCGTTGCTGCCCAGGTTTTAACTAGAGCTGCAACATGACATTTTAAAAACATGCTTGTTAGTGTGTGGAAGTATATTATTTTGTAACGAGAGTTTTTAATTTAAAAAAAATGATGCAAGTTGAATTAAATTAAAAATTGGGATATTTCATTTCTCTGTGGGTTTATTCATTCTAAAATACTGTTTCTGTATAATGTGAAGTCAGAAACACAGAGAAATATAGGCTTAACATGCTATTAGGGAATAAAAACAATTAAACAGTCATCACTGAAAGTGTACAAAAGCACACATTGTACAGTGGATATGTTTTTTTGCTATCTCATAAGGAGACACGTAAGTTTAAAATGTGAACGTGAAACTCTGAAAGCATGCGACGAGGGCTCTCAGAGCATGGCAAACCTGCAGCTTGTCCACATACATTTGGGTAACTTATCATATAAAGCTGAAGCAGTAAAAGTCAGCTTTTTATTAGTGATTTTGCGTCATCTCAGTGATTTTGACTGGAAAGGAACCCTCTTTTTTTAATGATCACTGTTTCATAGGGGTTCAGACCAGGCGTGCAATTAAACATTGGAACATGTGAGCCAGCAGTAGCTTCCACTTTTCACAGATCAATTAAAGTTTTATAACTCAGCCCTATCTGCTGCTCCTTCCACACAATCAAAAGTGTTTTCATGCTGTTAAACACTTTTTTCACTCCCTCTCTCTCTCTCTCTTCACTCCCCCACTCTCACTGGCACTTGACCCATTGAGAGCAATTTTGACAAGCAGAGAGACAGCCTCGGAAAATCTATTAAATACCATTTGGCTTTAAGAGCCTTTATGAACAAAAAAAAAATGCACAGATCACTACGTCAAATAACTGAGTAACAAGGAGAGAGGAAGAAAAAAAAGTTCCTCTTAATCTTAATGAACAAAACATCTTTTGTGAGACACATGGCACAGTAAACCACGGCAGAAATGGCAAACATGGTGTGATATTAAACAAGTTCAACTTTGAGTCATAACTTTGTTAATTCATAAAAAGAAAACTGGCAGATGTTTTTATTTAAAGTATGTGTGACCAGAGACAAATTGTCTCTCTGCCAATCTTAAGACTATGTTCAACCGGTGATGAAAAAACTGCAAATAAGAAAAAGAAAGCAGGCGCATAATGAAAGGGGCAAAAAAGAAAACGAAGAGGAAAAGACAAAGAGTCCAACAACTGATGACTGAGCTGGTTTTAAACAGCTGTGTGTTAGCTCTGGGTCTCAAAAGACCTAGAAAGAGATGTTAGGTTCGCCTCCCTAAGGGCTTCTTAAAAAACACCCAGGCCAGATAGTGCCTTCCTCTCCCTGGCTCCTTATGTTGTTCTTTCTCTTTCTGTTCCCCTACGCCATCTCTTTCTCTTTTACGGGGAGCTATTTATCCTGATTACATCAGGGGTCAATCATTAATTCGCACCTTGGGGGTCCCGGTGCTGGCCATGGCTACAATGGGCTGCTTGTTCAGCGGCTGTTATTCCAGTGGAAAACTACTCTGCTCTGCCTGAGAGCCGGGCCCAGGCCACATGAAGGCATCCCATTTATTTGATAAATTGTAAATGCGTGCCATAAACGGAGCTCTTTGCTTTGTAGCATGGCTTGCAATAACAAAGATTTTAGGGCACGTATGAACAGATGCGGGGTATCACACAAACACACATCTGTTTGCAACTGAAGGAGCTGTTACTGTACTCAAAACACATGCGCGAGAGATCAGATGGTGTTGTAGGTAAAGATGATATCTCATAATTACTACATGTCAAAGGGAAAGAACAAGATATGACAGAGATATGACATTTACAGTCACTACCACAAAATACACATCTAACAACGTCAAATATTTATTGTAAAGACAAGCAAATAACAATAGCACAAGATTTCAAAGAAAACACGCTATTTCCTTTCAAGAGTAGAAGAAGCTACTGAGGATTTTTAAAAAATACAAATAATAAAATATGAAATGCTGATAACATTGTAATCAGCGTTGCCATAGCAAAATAACTTGACATGGTGCTGAAAATCAGCGGTTTAATCGGAGGGCCTTGCAAAAGGCAAATTGTTCTGTGGTTGTGTTTAATCAGAGCACTCTAGACTTAAATGCATAAAGATAGAGATCTGGAGTAATTTTCTGCCGTCTGCTTGGACGCACACAAACACATGTGCCTTGTGGCATATGGACTGAGCTGTATTATCGATGTAGTCTGGGAGGAGGAAACAACACTGACTGCATACAAGAATTCTGAGAAAGGAGCTAATGCATATAATAAGGACCAGCTAATTTCCTGCAGAGTAAGTAATCATGCCTTTAGTAAAAAAAAATCATGAAACTTTGAAAAAATTTTGCTTAAAGATGCGTTGTTTTTTTTTTTTTTTACTTTCTATGAAGATATACACATATTGAACAGAAAGAACTGCACAGTACAGGATAGAATGGATGCCAAAAATAGCTTGATTATTCAGAACCAGGTGTATAAGCAGCACAATGAGGTCATGGCTGTGGCTATGATAACATTAAACGAGGGCTGAAAAAAGGATGTGTGTGTGTTTGTGTGGCCATCATAAAGCACACACATCCTATTTCTCTCACTGCCTTCTCCAGCACACACACAGACTGCATCTTTGGCTGGCTGTAAATTGATCTGGTTTAATTCAGAAAGAAAGCCAGCCACTGATGAAAAGACAATATCCAGGGAAAAGGCAAAACTATGCAAAATTCTGCAGAGGCTCCAAATATGGGGAGAAAAGATCATCTGGTAAATGAAAAAAAAAAATTCAAGGCAGAAGGAGAATGTGTGGACCATGACAGATATGAAAAATAGCTAGGTGGTTGAGCAATAAATGACCAAACATTTTGATGTGGGAGCTCTGTGTGCATGTGGGGCAGTGTGCAAAGCCAAGTGTAATCTGCTGCCTGTGCCACTATATTGTGTCAATGTGGTCCCACTTAGCTGTGTTACTGGGCTACAGAGTAATTTTGGTACCTGTCCCTCTATAGTAAGGCTTTTGATGATTCTGTCTTCACAAAGAAAG
>VUQS01001162.1:8259-20861 GCA_015108495.1 Heterochromis multidens | reverse complement strand
TCCTCCCTTCCTTCCTCCCTCCCTCTCAGCGCCTGGCATGCTCTCTCCCTGTCTCTCCTGTCAGACTCATTAGCAGTAAAATGTGTTAAAACAGGAGACACCCAGAGGACAGATTATATTTCTGTCTGACAGTAACATCACACTGACAGCTGGACTCTGACCTCCACCCTTCATCCATCTGTCCTTCATTAAATAAAGATTTTTTTTCCTCTAAACTTGGCTTCTTTTCCAGGCTCACATGTTTACAGCCTGAGGAGGGAAACAGATCAGAGTGTAAAGAAATTTACTGTCATTATAATCCCTTTCTATACCTTTGAACATTTACTGAAGGCAGGATATCTCTAAATTCAAAAGATGTTAAACACATCATTTCCACTTGGAACTTTTGCTAACTGTAGGTTCATAAAAAGCACCTCTGATTGAGTTTCAGTTTACAATCCATCCATCCAGCATATCCCAGCTCTCATAGGGCTAACCACTGCACCACCGTGCCACCCTGGGCATTAACCTTTAAATATTTTTACATCCTGTAATCAATGAAAAATTTCCAATATGAAAAATTATGTAATAATATTAGTGTCAAAAAAGTGTTTACTGAGCTCACAAATCATGTGAAAAATATTCTCATCTTCTCAGACGTCTTACAATCAGAGGAGTCGCCCCTGCTGGACAGTACAAAAAATGCAGGTTTAGAGCACTTCAGCATTGGCGTCACTTCCCAGAATCATCAGATTCATCTATAGGATATAAACTAGAGTGCAGTTTTGACCTGCGTTGTGTTTCTGTTCCAGACACATTGATACATAAGTGTGTCTGTGCTGGAGGGCGTTGATATCTCAGATTCTGTCCTGTCCTTCAATCACATCAGGACGAAGAAGTTCAGGTTCATCTCTCATCTGCTTCTCATTGTGCTTTAGAAATGTTTACCTTTTCTAGATGGAGGTGCAACACAAGGCCCTGTGTGAGGCCCATTGTTTTTATTTTAGCATGAATTAATGTGAGTATTCGTTTATACAGTGATGACACTCTCTCTTATTCAGATTCAGATTCAACTTTATTGTCATTACACATGTATAAATACAGGGTAACGAAATACAGTTTAGTATCTAATCAGAAGTGCAGAGAGCAGCAAGTGCACTATGTGTAGTATGTAGAGTTAAGAACAGATTATGTACAGGTAAGGGCAGTATAGAAGGTGGGAATAGTTATGTACAGAGGTGGGAATAATGATGTACAGATTATGTACAATATGTGCAAATATACAGGTGTACTATGGACAAATATATATAAAAAAAAATGGGGGCCCTTACTGGATGTATGCCCTGGTCAAGATTTGAACCCCACCCTCTCCGAAAGCAGGTAGTGTTTCCACTACGCCATCCAGCTGCTACTATATATATATATATATACATATATACACATATACATATATACACATATACACATATACACACACACACATACATACATACAGCCAGGTCTGCTCTGGATATATATATGACTGGTGACATCTTCTAGGTGTACCCCACCTCTTGGCCTATGGCAGCTGGGATAGGCTCCTGAAATGGATGGATGGACATTAACGTGACTATTTCTGTGGTGGGTTTTTTTACAGTTTAATGTGCACTGTTTTAAGCAATTGCTGCTATTTGGAGAAGTAATTCAAATAAAGGTTGTTGTATATTAAACTGTGTGCTTGAAGTCATTTAGTGTAAATGCTTTGTCTTGTTTTAGAAAATCTATTAATAACAATTCTTGAATGCAGAAGAATCATCTTGTTCAGTTGCTCTTGTTTTAAGATCTTTTCTCTCAAAGTGAGAAAAAAACAACAGTGAAAGAAGCATCGACAGGCTAGTTTTGAGTTTATTTGACTTAAAGTATTTGGAATGAGTGTTTCAACACTTGTCAAAAGTCTAGATATTTTTTTTCTTATTTCAAGAAATCTTACAAAGTGTAATAATCTTACTACACTGGCAGATTATTTCACTTGATTATAGTCTGAATCTTTAAAAGTATTTTTTTCCTTATATTTAGTGTGCCCCTTGGTCAGGAGTGAGAGTGGAGCAGGAGATTGACAGACTGAATGGTGGTGCATTTACAATTATACGGACACCATACCAGTCTGTTGTGGTGAAAAGAGAGCCGAGTGTAAAAACAAAGCTGTTGATTTAGTGGTCGATTGACATCCCTGCCCTCACCTATGACCACAAGCTCTGGATACTGAGATCATGGATACAAGCTGCAGAAATGAGCTTCACCTGAAGGGTGTCCATCTCCCCTTAGAGATGGGCTGAGGAGCTGGGTCATTTGGGAGGGTCTCAGTAGGGCTGTTAGTCCTCCAAATCAAAAGAAGCCAGTTCAGGTGGTTCAGCATCTGACCAGGATGCTTGCTGGACACCTCCTAGATGAGGTGACCCCTAGCTGGGTGGCCTCAGGACACACTGGAGAGATTATGTCTCTTGGCTGGCTTGGGAGCACCGTGGTGTCCTCTGGAAGGGCTCAAGGTCTGGGCTTCTCTGCTTAGACTACATGACCTGGACCAGGACAAGTTTCAGTTGAAAACACCTCATCTGTCCATACATGCTTGTCAGAAGAGTAGAGCAATAAACCTTTTCGTTGTGTGACTGATTTTTGTTTGGTAGATGTCGCTCTGTGAGAAGACAGAACAACAGAAACATGAAATATATCAGACCTGACTGAAAATCATCCAAATCACTAAAAAAAAAATGTGTTTGTTGTTGTAAATACTCTGAAAAGGTTGCAGCACCATAGCTGTGATAGAAATGAGGTCTGTGTGACAACAACCCTGCATCGATGGTTAAAGTGGAGAAAAACTAAACCTTTCTAACCACTTGATCTTTGTCTCTGCAGCTCCTCCGGTCCTCCTGGTGTAGGTCAGCGGTCGGTCAGTTTGGAGGCAGCAGCTGCTTTCCGTTTCCTAATCAATGACCTCAGTGTGAAGCAGCCTGCAGCGCTGAAGCTTCTCCTTCTCCTTCTCCTCATCATCACCTTGTCTTTTTAAAACTCAGTGACATGATTTCAGATTGTTGTGAAAAAAATAATAAAGCCTTTGAGCAGAAAGGAGCGAGGAGACGACAGGATGAAGGACAGACTGTTAGAAACCAGAGTTTATTAGAGATAAGAGCAGAAACATTACCAACATATTAAAAACACTAACACTGGGGGAACATCAGCAGCTGCTGCTCAGAAACACTCGTCTGGTGTGGAACTCTGAGACGAAGCGAATCACCAAAACACACCGAAAAGAACCGACAGCTACATTTACCTGAGCAGCAGCCGTGTAGTTAAAGTGTGAGCAAAGCCTGAGAGAGAACCTTATCTCACTGCAGAGATACACCAGTCTGCAAAGGTTTGAGGCTCTTTACAAGGTTGTTCTGCAGCAGGACAACACAAGTGGATCCATTCTGATCATTTCCAGCTCTAAAACTACCATACTTACTTACACTTCAAAATAATCATCCTTTATCTTATACTGGGCCTGGAGCAGCTTTCCATAGCATGTTCAGTAAGAACATCCAGCACTGGAACAGAAGATATATGACAGGAAATATGAAAGCAGAGCAAGACCACTCTGATGGCCTCATTTAACTGTTTTTAACCACAAACCGGTGCACATGCTCACTGTACACGTACAGGTCTGGCCGAAAGAGTCGCTGACATAAATAGATGTGAATGTCTCTCTCTGAGCCTCCAGCAGTCGACTTTTCCCTTTGAAGCCACTGACTTCATCCTTCAAAGCCCAGAGGCCAAACAGTGAATTAATGCAGGCGCCTTTTAAATGTAAATCCATGGCTGAGAGCAGAGAGAGCAGTCAGACTGGAAACACTCCCACCAACCCGACAGCTGAGAGGAACACAGGTGAAATGTTTTCTCTCGCTCTGCTTCAGGTGTGTAAAGACAGCGAGAAACTTTTCAGCTGCTGGTTTGATTTTATGACTCAGGAGCTTTTAGCCACTTTCACCACAGGAGCTCCCCACCGTGGATAAAAGGCCTTCTTTAGACCACAGGAGTAAACTTTCCCCGGGGAGTTGTACCGGCGCTTTCAGCTGAGAGATCAGGGCCTGAATGTTGTACCAAGAAAAAGTCCCTTCTCCAGGGGTTCAAAGGTTAAGGCACTCTGAGGGTGGAGCTTATAGCTCTGAATGCTGTTCACAGGTCGAGTCCCCTCCTGTTCCTCCAGCATGTTACAACCATCCTTAATAAAAACATCTTTATCTGCTTCATTGCTCTGAACTGCCAGATGCAGGTTCGTGAACAGAACACCTCCATTTCTACAGGGATGCACATGAACACATGACATGTTATTAAAGGAAAACTCTGCTCTTATCAGCTAAATGTTCTTTGTGCATTTTAATTATTAAAAAGTGACATGCCATCATTTCACATCTCAGATTCTGCCAGAGCAGCTTTGCTTCGGTGCCTCTGAAATGCGCCGTTTTAGCCCCTCCCCCTTTAAGACAACCTTCTTCTGATTGGCTGCCACTCACAATCAGCAGGTTTGAACAGCAGGTGGGTGGAGCTTCTGTGTCGAGCTGCAGCTGCACTGTGTGATGTAAAGGTGAGGAGGTGAAACTGAAGTGACTTAAAACATTTAAGATTCATGTAATTTTAAAACTCTTTAAGGCCTTGAATTTAAGACTTTTGAAAGACCCACAGACCCCCTGCTGAGCGGTTACCTGATGGAAGTGAAGACATGAATTAATCTGATCCACAACAACCGTGTAATAAGAGCAGCGGACTCCTTTGCCTGAGCTACGGTTATGGAAAGGCTGAAGAAACCTTTAATTCCTTGGAAAGCTCCCCAAAACTAAAACCTTCAGGGACCTTTAGGAGAATGTGCCTTTGATTTATTCCAGTACAACAAAAATGTAGTTAATCTGTCTGTAATTTAAAAAAAAAAAAAAAAAGAGACAGTGTTAAAAAATGTTCTACTTGTTTCGACTGTATTCCAGGTAAAAATCAAAGCAAACTCTTGATTTCGGGCCTTCTCCTGTACATGACCACACTGCACCCCGCTGTGACCGACGAGCCATTCAGCCCCATTTTAATGTCGTCCACTGTAAAATGTTTCAAGCATTGCAGGAACATTTGGAAGTTTGTATGTAGATCACAGGTTTTACACATAAAAAGCTTAAAGCTGGTAGAAAGTCAGTTTTTTTTTTCCTCCCTTGTTAATATCCGTATCAATTCTCCACAGTTATCATAAAACACAACTAAATAAGGTAGAGATTCACTTCCCTTTGGTCCAACCAACAAATAGCTTAAAAAAAATACTTTAAAAGTTCCTCAAACAGCTCTCTGTCCAGTTAAGGCTTGATGTGTGGCGTGTTTCCGTGACAACATGACCTCCTCATGGGATTGGCTGTCTCAGATATCACTCCAGAGAACAGCCCGCTTACTCTTGTCCACGCTGACGAAGTATTCGCCGGACAGAGACCAGGACACGGCGCTGATGGATGAGCTGAAAGAGGAGAGGAGGCCGTTAAAGGGCCAGTACAACATTTTCTCTGTGGTTAAGAACATGAGGGGTCTCTCAAGGCATCATCACGGGACCTTTGATTTTTTTCATGTTAAAATGACTGAGATTTACAGAAACAGCTCAACGTTTAGCAAAACGTAAATCACTCTGGAGGAGTTTAAAGTGCTCATGAGGGGTTTGTGTATAACAGAAAAGTGTAAAACTGCAAAGTATTAAAATGATTTTAAGGCACATAAAACATGAAAAACCCTAAAACAAGACAGTATGAAATGATTTTATACAGTATAATACTTTTTTCTACACTAATCATATCCGAGTGGTCATCACAACAGACTTAATATATTAAGTTTGTGTTGAAAAAGAGAATCCTGTGCATGTGGAAGAATACAAACACAAAAAAACCTGGAAAGCAGAGATTTAAACTAATAAAATGATTCCAAAATGCTTTTTTCTCTGCCTTTAATATGGCCTGGACTCCCTCCAGGAAATGTCCTGGAGCCTCATACTATCCTTTTAATCATGCATATACACAGGAACACTGAAATCTGTGGATATTAGGAGAAAAATTAAGAGTAAATTTTAATTAGGAACATTTGGAGTCCCACAGGGAGCTGAGCTGGAGCCTCTGATTTTCTGTAAAAGCCGTAAGGACCCTGAACTGGCCGTGACTGATTGATTCCTGTGTTGATTGGCTGATTGAGGTCTTACCTGTGTTTGTCTGGTAGGCGGGTCTCCAGCTTGCCAGTCAAGACGTTCCAGATGTAAACAGCACCATCTGCAGAGCCGGCCGCCAAATAGCAACAGTCCGGACTGAAGAGAGAGAACATCTGGGTGAAACAGCTGTTTCGACCTGCAACTTCCTGCTACTGCAAACAAAGAGCAGTTTGTTTCTCACGCCATAATTCTCAGGGAAGACTCGGAGTCTGTCTGCAGAGCCCCTGAAGTCCTATAAGGTACATTTTTTAAACTTGTTTCCAGAAGAATATCATCTTGTTCACACAGAATACTGAAGTGGGATTTATGCTTCTGCCTTAAATCATCAGTGCGCTACAACCACAAACCCTACGCCCTAACCTGCCCTAGAAATGTAACACGCAATAACCGATTGGCCCGTTCAACAGCACCGTTTCCCCCTAATGCAAGCTACTTCTTGGACTGGGAAACAACTGGCTACAACTGGAAGAGAGTGGATCAACTCGAACAGAAAACCTCCAGCACCAACTGGTGATGGCGTCGGCTACGTGCGTAGATTACATCGTAGGTCCAGTGCAGAAGAATAAGTCACACATAACCTGTTTGAACAAGTTTATTATTAACAAATTCTTTTAAAAGTTGAATATAAGGGGCTCCAAACAAATCCTTTATTTTGAAGTCCAGAACTTTATTTTGAAAGAAAGTTACTTTTATCCAGAATCACATTTTTCACGGAAAGAGGAAAAACATCATCATTTACATCAACAATTACAATAAGATTAACTCTTTCCCCCATAATGACGAGTTTTGACACCTCAGTATGTGTCAATAAAGTTGTGGTTTGATGACCACTAGAATAGTTCCAGGTCTTCCCAAAGGTAGCTGTACAGGCAGAGACCACCCTCAATAACCTCATTTTGTTCTATCCACAGGCCTGAAACATGACAGAAACCAGTCTGTTCAGAAAAGAGCTTTAAGGGCTTCTCCTAGTAGACTTTCAAGGGGTAAAGAGTTAAGATTTGACACGTCAGGTAAAAATTCTGACACATGCTGCTGGTTTGTTTGGTGTTATGATGCTAAAACTCGCTGGCTCAGCATGTGTGTTTTATACTACCCCATCATCTGTATGAGTTGAGCCCAAAATAAAGAAATTAATTCGGACATTTTTGCTTTTAAAGCGACACGTTGAAGCAGATGTGCGTGTGTGCAGATGTGCGTGTGTGCAGATGTGTGTGTGTGCAGATGCCAGGGGTTTTCCTGCCGTAAACGCAGCTGAGTCTGAGCCTCTGTGTGGAAAAGCATTTATAGAAACTGTCAGTCTGGCTGCTGAAATGCTGAAGACCGTCACGGTTTTGGGCTGAAGAGCAGAGAAATGTAAAAAAGACATAAAATGAGATATTCAAAATTAAACAACAGACAGGAGAGTGTGGTGTAGGAGGGGCTGCTGAGTCCTACATACTGGACTGTGTGGAAGCAGCAGGGAACCGTGGCCGTCTGACTGTGTTGGATCAACTCACATTCATAGATTTAGTGATTCTGTCAGGGAGCTGAACACACACAAAGCATCTTTGCCCTGCTGTTGTCATGGAAACAGCAGAAAATGAACCAATCTCACACAATCTCATCTCATCTCTCTCTGTCTGCAGCTCACCCTATTTTTATCTCTCTGGCACAGAAACACACTCATCTCCATCTGATGATTAAACTCATGATAATCAATCAGTGCACCGAGTGAACTCTGCTGGCATCGCAGCGCCGCCTCACCGATTTCAGCCAGGAGACTGAGAAGAAGCTGAAATAACACACCGTACAGGAAGATGTCAGGCCCGCTGGAGTAACCGAGTCAGTGAGAGGTTGATCTGCAGCCACTGTGAGGGTGTGATTTTAAATATTTGTAGTAAACTGTTGTTTCTTCACAAACAAGGAAACCCAAAAAAGTGATTTAACAGCTGATTCAAGCATGAAGACACAAGGCCTGACTAACACTGACTAGAAATGCAGCACACAGGAGTAAGCAGCAACTTCCAGGGCTGAAAAAGGAAAGAGGCACCACAGCCTGTAATTCCTCTAACATCCAGCAGAGGCAGCAGTGAGTGAGTCCTCATAGACTCCCATGTTAAAATAAACATGTTTACAGCCTGATACTAAAAGTGTTTTAGTCTCTAGAGATAATTTCCTCCTTCATGACACCTGTACGGGGGGAGGATGTTTTTAGAACTCACCTGGATTAAAGTTTGCATTATTAGGGGCGTGGCCTCTTTGACTGACACAGGTGGCTGTAGCTGCTAGCTGTCTGCTAGGCTTCACCTCAGCTAACTGGAGTCCCTGAACTGGACCTCTGGACCGTGATTTATCAAAAACAGCCTCGTGTTTTATTTTGACACAAAGGGAGACATTAAAGTTACTGCAGTCAGGCTGTGAGAGACTCGCTCTACACGAAGAACCTTTAAGACGTTAGCCTCTGATGAGAGTAAACAGGGTCTTTCTTTTTAAAATCTCTACAGTCATTTTCTTCTTCATGACTGCACAATCCAGGCTGTGCATGTAATCAGTATCCCCCTGTAAGGCATGCAGCAGTATCCTTCACTCTCATTGGAAAAGGCTACCTCAGGACCTGCCCACTCTGCACTGCAGTTTCTCACTTCACTGACACCTGGTGTGGTTGAATGTTGCTGGTGTAAAAACCTCTTTAGGGTAAACGATTAATTGGACAGTAGTGACCTGATGTCACTGACTGGGAGACTCACCTGATCACGGCTTTGGTGCTGTCGCTGCCACATTTAAACCCGTCAGCCCTGAGACACACACAAAGAAACATCAGACGGACGAACGGGAGCCATGTTTCAGCAACACGCATCATCTCGTCCTGACGTACCTGAAGCTCGTGCGCTCGTTGCTCCACCTCCTCAGGTCGAACAGCTGGAGGCAGTCGTCACGGCAACAGCTGAGCAGCTGGCAATGGTCGGAGCTGAGGTCCAATGAGGTGACTTTTCCCTGAGCAGGAAGCACTTGAGCGCAGTTCGCCGCCCTGAATGTTAAGAACAGTGTTTGACCCACTGGTGGCGCTAGAGTTCACACTTGGTGAAACTTGGTGCAACAAATCAGGGGACTGTCCCCGATTAGTGCGCCAAGTTTCACGCCGTCCAAAGACCCCGATGATCAAAAATAGAAAACAGAAGAAGAAAAGATCAA
Source organism: Heterochromis multidens (assembly GCA_015108495.1). Classification (NCBI taxonomy): domain Eukaryota; kingdom Metazoa; phylum Chordata; class Actinopteri; order Cichliformes; family Cichlidae; genus Heterochromis; species Heterochromis multidens. Next base: position 11,476 of record VUQS01001162.1, on the reverse strand, counting down.
ACGAGCATCATCTAATTTCTCATCAATCCTCCAATCACGTGCAGGGAGAGGTGATGCTGCCGTGTAAGTGGTGAGCAGAGCTGTCAATCACCTGGTGCCTCAGACACTGCAGGACACTGAGGGGAGTCTGTGGGTTAAGCTGTTGCTAAGTAACAGAGGGAGACGGGGAGTCACCGTGGAAACGGCTGGGAGGAGCGAATGAGAGGGTTAGGGGTCTGAATTAAAGGCATCAGTCAGGTGAGAGCTGCTGCAGCAGTCGAAGCAGATTCTGTTAGAATCAGACTCTGATGATTCTACTGAAGGAAGCTGAAGGGGAGGAGTGAAGGATTAAAATAAGGTGGTTAGGAAGTGAAGTGGTGAAGGACTAACCTGGAGTCCCACACTCTGATCTGGCAGTCGTAGTGTCCACTGATGATGCAGTTCTCGGAGCACACCAGGTCGCTGCAGTACTTCGCCACGTTACACGACTGCACGCCTGCAGGGACACAATCCACCTTAAATACACTCCACCTGAGTCAGACCCCATCAGCCAATCAGGAGCGAGCATGGACGGTAACTCACAGGCAGCTCGCTGCAGGTCCCACAGTCTGATGGTTCCATCTGCACTTCCTGTCACCACCTGATGAAGGACCCCGCTGAACCTCGCCGCCGTTACCTTCCTGCTGTGACCTGTAAGAGTCACCTGACACACACACACACACACACACACAGTTTGCTGGTCCATCATAAAGTGTAAACGATCCATCTCATGTATAAAAACAGCTTTTAGACCTCCCATAAACACAATAAAGAGAAATACAGCTGAAATAAAGTCAAATATGATCCTCGTGTTTGCACCTCAAAACACCAGCTAACCTACAAACGAGCAGCTCGCAGCATGATGCAGACGCAACAGTCAGACCCGCCCCCTCACATGACTTCATGAACCAACGGGTGATGTCACAGCAGCTAACCTCCAGGTGTATAACCAACATTTACTTTCTACAGTAAAAACACTGGCAGCTTCATCACATCCACGTCAGCTTTGTTGTCATTATCCCCACACTCAGGTATATGCACTGGCCACTTCATTAGGTACACCTTGCTAGTACAGGTGGGACCTCCTTTTTCACTCAGAGGTGCTTTTTATGGCACAGACTCAGTAAGGTCTCCTCTGCCCTCTGGCATCATTTTCCTCTGTAAACCCAACCACCATGCCACGTTCACAGTGACTTAAAGCACTTTTCTTCCTTATTCTGATAATCAGTTTGGACTTCAGCAGGTTGCCTTCACCATGTCTACATGCTGCCATGTGATTGGCTGATTACAGAGCAGTAGAACAGTTTAGTGTATCTAATAAAGTGGCCGGTGAGTGTATACACTGTGTATACACAGCATGCAGCACGTGTGTGAGCCGAAGAAGGATGACTGCAGTAACGGCTGCCGAACACCTGGCCTGAGAGCACCTGTGGATCTACTGGACCGGACAGTGTGTCACCTTTACCTTGGGAGCGGAGTCACCCAGCTGCCACAGCATGGCGGACTTGTTGTACGACGCAGCGAGGATCCTGAAGCCCTGCAAACAGAAACGTCCACATGAGTGAGAAACATCAGACTGCTCCTTTAACAGGTGAGCTCAGGTGACTTCCTCACCATAGGGTCGAACTCGATGCAGGTGATCCCCTCCGTGCTGCCGTCCAGGGTCCCTCTGTGAGTTAGCAAGCCTGATGACATCAGCAGTGAGGTCATAACACGTCCTTTAAATCAGCGTCAAAACATAAGAATAACAAGCAGGCTTCAGGTGGGTTTACCTGCCCTGACCTCCCACAGCTTGATGACTTTGTCGGTCCCTCCCGTGGCCAGCAGGTCTGAGCTGGAGCTGAACCTCACTGCGTTGATGTCTTGCTCATGGGCGTCCTGAAAAAAAAAAGAGAGAGAGGAAAGTGTTAAAGCGTCTTCCAAACTCTTTCTACTCGACGTGAACCCTCTGATCACAGCCGAGGCTTCAAAACCAGGCCGGAGGTCAGCAGAGAGGCATGCTGGGTAATGAGACGAAGACAGAGGAGCTCTTTGTCAAACATACGTGTGTGTGTGTGTGTGTGTGTTTCCTAAGCTTTAAAGAACAAACTGCAGATGTGTTGCATAATGCTCATTATTATTATGTTAATGAAGATCAAATCAATCAGAACTACATGATACATAAATATTATTATCATTATTATTAGAACACATTTTAAATCCTGCACTTCTCATTTCCATCACAGGAGGGAGACAAAGATTAGATTCCCCATGAGAGGAAAAGTACAGTGTACACAGGGCTTTAACAACAAGAAACTCTAAATGTGATCAATATAAAACTCTTTGCATCCATTTGCATGTTTTATAATCAGAGACCAAACAGACTGTAAACAGTGTAATTTCTTTAGCCTCGTGGTTTTAGGGTCACGACAGCATCTGTGACATTTCCTGGTCTCTGATCCAGCTGGTAAGTAGAAGAAAGCCCTCAGATTGTCTTCTACCTCGTTTTCATTCATTTAAGCTCCAATAACTTTACCGGTGCCAAAAAGCTGGCATCAGCAGGACACCACAAAATTACTGGGCCCAAAGAAAAGATGTGTCACGCTAAAAAAACAAAAGCACAGCTCATAACTTCTGAGGTGAATTATTAACATGATTCTGTATCATCATCATCATCATCAGCTGTGGTTCATCATCTGAGGAAAAGATTAAGAGGATCTGCAGAAATCTGTGCACACAGGGCTGAGGCTGCAGAGTGTTGGTGATTCCCAGGTGGAAATCACTGCATCCACACAGGGAAACAGAGAAACAGGATCATTATAGCTGCCCTCTCTGGGCCCGAGCTCATTTAAGGTGGACTAAGGTGGAGTGGAAAACTGTCCAGAAGCTGGATCCCCATCTGGCTTGCTCCCGGCACTCAGTTCAAAGGAAAAAAGTCTGGCTGTTAAACCGACTGGACAACAGTCCAGACCTGAAAACATGTGGAGCACCACAAGAGCGTCCAAACATTTTTGGGACATCTTTGCTTCCCAGAAACACCAGCAGCCAAAAACCTTCGTCTCTCTACGAGTTTCTCTCCTGCCACGCTACACCAGCTCTGTTAGAAATGTCCCCGTGGTTCAGATCTCAATGTTTCTCATCACATGACACAGTGTGTGTGTGTGTGTGTGTGTGTGTGTGTGTGTGTGTGTGTGTGTGTGTGTGTGTGTTACTAGGCTGT
>VUQS01001159.1:2308-18519 GCA_015108495.1 Heterochromis multidens | reverse complement strand
TGCATAAAGAGGACAGCTCTACATTCTGAGCACATTTCTGCATCATGAGGACATTTCTGTATCATGAGGACGTTTCTGTATCATGAGGACGTTTCTGCATAAAGAGGACACCTCTACATTCTGAGGACATTTCTGCATCATGAGGACATTTCTGTATCATGAGGACGTTTCTGTATCATGAGGACGTTTCTGCATAAAGAGGACACCTCTACATTCTGAGGACATTTCTGCATCATGAGGACATTTCTGTATCATGAGGACGTTTCTGTATCATGAGGACGTTTCTGCATAAAGAGGACACCTCTACATTCTGAGGACATTTCTGCATCATGAGGACGTTTCTGTATCATGAGGACGTTTCTGCATAAAGAGGACAGCTCTACATTCTGAGGACATTTCTGCATCATGAGGACATTTCTGTATCATGAGGACGTTTCTGTATCATGAGGACGTTTCTGCATAAAGAGGACATCTCTGCATCATGAGGACATTTCTGTATCATGAGGACGTTTCTGTATCATGAGGACGTTTCTGCATAAAGAGGACAGCTCTACATTCTGAGAACATTTCACCTGGATGTGACATTTTTCTTTTATAAGGACATTTTTACTGTGTGAGGACATTTCTGTATAGAAAGTCCAGGGTGTGTGTGTCTGCACTGACCTGGTGAGGGTGGAGGTGTGTGCGAGGAGAAGGCTCCATGTGATAAGATGGAGGTCCAGGTGTTGGAGTGAGGAAGGAGGAAAGGAGAGGAAGATGAGGCATTGGGGAGGAAGACAGCATCGATCAGCACTCCGTCTGACAGAGCTGAGGGGACAGAGAGGTTCATTTACGTTGGAACATTTGACCAACTCTCATTAACGTATCACGATAGTCACTGTGGTTACCAGCTCTACTGACTCACTCTCTAAAAACCATACCTCTCAGTCTCAGGGTGTAGTAGCCCTCGAGGGTGGAGCAGAACCTCTCAGGTGTCGCCCTCCCTCCCATCGCCACCGCAGCCGCCTGCTCCTCCCTGCCGGTGTGGTCGTAACGCATCGGCAACGTCTCCACAGAGATAGGCGGGAAGTTCGGCAAGGTGGGGGCAGTGACAAAAGACGAGGCGTCTTCATCATCGTCGTCATTGTCTTCATCATTGTTGTCATCAGCGTTTGTGTTTTCTAGAAACTCCATAGACGCTTCAAAGAGAATCACTGCAGAGAGAAGATCGAGTAGCATCAGACCGCATCTATGAGGAACGCGGTCTCCATGGTTACTTATGAGGACTTTGATGCTTTGGTCACATCTGAGGATCATAGCTTTTTAAGGGGATTCTGATATATTTTATTAACTGTGATGAACAAAACCTTGTGAGTAGTTTTAAGTGGTCAGACCCTCTGTCTTAACTATCAGATAGGACATTTCAAAGCAACAACTCTAATCTGTTATCTGTTCTGGACACTGAACGTGGTCTCCACACACCTGATGTGAACTTTAGTTTGAAACATGCTTTCTATTATTTATATATTTGGTCATACAGGAAACTGTGGCAGTCTTACCCGTCTTGTTGTTCTGTTCTGGCTGCAGTGTGATCCTTGGACTTCTGAAGAGAAAGAAAACAACTCGTCGTCTTTAACTTAGTTCAACATTGAGTTCAATTCTCAGAGATTTACATTATAAATTCAGACCAGGAGAAGCTACACTACACATATATGATATCATATGATATATGATGTCATATGATATATGATGTCATATGATATATGAAACTGTTTATTTATTAATATAACACGATGACTGGGTGCTGATGGCGTTTCCCTCAGAACTGACCTCTTGGCTGGTGTTTCCGCCTGCAGCAGCTGCTTCCTCTTCCACGACTTCCTGCTGAAACAAACACTGTGAGTGTGAATCGCAGTCAAAGCCGAGTCCTGCAGTCAAAGCCGGTTTTTAAAGTCTCACCCTGCTCTGCTGTCCAGGGGACGAGGCGTCGACCTGCTGACCACCGAAGACGGAGAGAAAGAGGGAGATGAAGACGATGAGGAGGAGAGGGGAGGTCTGAATGAACGAGGGGTAGAAGGAAGCGGGAGGGGGGAGAAGGAGGAGCGGGAGGGGGAGGGAGACGGGTAGGGGAGGCGAGAAGAGGGTGAGGAGGAGGATGAGGAGGAGGGGCAGAGAGATGAAGCTCGGTCTGTCCAAAACAAACAGCGATCCTCCTGAAGGAGACACGAGGAGGTGTTAGAGCAGTAACAGGAGAAAGAGGTGATCAGATCAGCAGGTGAGTTTGCACTGATGGAGACGCTGCGAACGATTCATGCAAAGATCTGATCATTTTTATTACAGCTGCAGGGAGATCGAGGTTTGTGCCACGACATTTGCTGCCCTGAATCTCTACAGCGGAGGAGGAAAGTGCAACAGGATTTATCTTATAATTATCTTTCTTTTTATTGGTCTTACTGGTTAAATAAATACAGATGCAGCTGCTCTCAAACACTGTGCAGCAGTGTGACCTCATTTAAGAGCCGACAAATCAATCACGAACCCCATACGTCACTCGGTTTTAGCCGAGTGCTACGAAGCTTCAAGGTCAGCGTTTCACAGATCTGACTGAGAAACCAAAATTCCTCAGCTAACGATTCATCAGTCAGAAGTTGTTATCCGATGAGCCTATTCTGGACAATTCCTCTTTTGTGACTCTTAGAATAACCAAAATGACTCGGGTCAGATGGTTTGCTTTGTCATTTTGTAGAGTCAGTCACTGGCACTTTCTTATTCATAGGGCTATTCCTGCTTTGCTCCCATCTTTCTTACTGACTTACATTTATCCAAAAACTGAGGGAAGTTATTGTCTTCGGTTCCAAGACTCATTCCTTCCATCTGTCCTGAAGGTTTGATCTGATTTTGATAAAAGAGCGTTAAATTAGCAGCTCCCCCCCTGCTGGAATCAGCTGCAGAATCAACTAAATCTTAAGAAGCTGGTCTCTCTGAATGAATTTAAGGTGGTTTTAGGTGACCTGGAGGCTGCCAGTGTTCAGCCTGAATATTACAACCTCTGAATTCTGTGACTTACACTGCCGTTTTAGGTTTTAATGGTGTGGATGGTCAAAAACTTTGGTTGTTTTTATATTTTACTCTTTTTCTCGTGTATTACTTTATGCATTTTTGTGTGTTACTAGTCTATGTACCTACCACTGATCGCCTTTTTGGCCAGAACACTCTTGCAAAAGAAGGTTTTAATCATCAAAGAGTAATCATCATGGTTAAATAAAGGCTAAATAAAGTAAATGTTCGAAACAGGAAAGTGTTTGCAGGCCTTTGGCTGTTTTCCCATAGACTTCTATAGGCCTGAAAGTGTTTTTGCAGCCGCAGCTACCTCCCTCTAGTGGCTGCTGTAAAGAATACAGGTTACTTGTCAGACCTGGTCACTGTTAGGCTGTTTATGACTTACTCACATGACACCACCTCTGCATATTTTTCATCATAAAACATTAAAAATGAAAAACTGCATAAGAACTTCACAGATCAAAAAGCACATCAAGTGAAAAACCCAAATTAAGAACAAAGAAAAATCAGCTGTTCAGAGCTCGGTCCAGAGAGAAGATTTTCCTGATTCTCAGTTCATTTAAGTCGCGTAAACTTCACTCCCTAATTTGTTTAGTTTGTAAGGTGTAGATACTTATAAACATCTTTGTGTTTAAATAAATGTTCCTGTATGAGCAGTTTTGCCTAATATATTTCTGTACTGGTTTGTACTGTACTACTTTAGACAGCACCCTACCATATGTGTGTATCTACATTCAGTGCCTTCTAAAGCACATCTATAAATCTTTATTTTTGCTGCCACATAACAAGTTTTACCAACATGTTGAAAATATAGATAAGATAAATATATAATAAATATATAATAAATGCATGTGTGCATGTTAAGCTTTTACCTCTCCTCTGCGGCTGTAAGTAACCATGGTTACTGTAGCCTGAATAAAGAAGGTGTGCCGCTCCCGGTAACAGAGCCGCTCCACCTCCCTCTGAAGCTCCGCCCCTCTCAGGAAACCTAGCTCACCTGTGGAAACGGCAGGTTTTAAATTCAGCACAGATAAGATGATCATGAAGTGCAGAAATTAACTTTTGCAACACACACAGCACGCTGACCTCTCCTGTCCTTCATGTATGTTTCCAAGGAGACGGGAGGAGGCGGGTAGATGAAGAAGCCTCCAATCAGAGCCCTGCTCAACACCTCTTCATCGTCCTGGCTCCTCAGCCACTGGAGGAACTGTCGCACCGGGCGGAGCTTACGGTAACTCATCTCTGAGTGGTGGCCCAGTCCTGCCAGTCGACCAATCAGGAGAGAGGACAGAGTTAAGACACACTGATGATGACCAGGTGGAGTCAGAGGGAGAAATGCTGCTCAAATATCAAAATCTAGACTCTTATAAAGTGTGTTACCTGTGCAGTACACCTGTGTGTAGGTGGTGTTGGTCAGGTAGAAGCAGCTGTGACTTTGGTCTGAAGATCTGATCACCTTCAGTCGCGTACAAACAACCACAGACACTGCAGAGAGAGGAGCGATTAAATAAAGTTCAAATTTACTGTGGACACACATCAAGATGTTTATGTGTCAAAGTTACTGTGTCTCACATGGGTACAGCCTCAGGTGGGTTTCAGGTTGAGATGTGGAGAAGAGCTTCACCATGATTGGCTGACTGCTCGTCCCGTCCTCCAATTGCAGCCAGCGATACTGCAGAAGCTCCACCCCTCTGCCATCTACCAGTAAAAATACATGTGAAAAAAACAGGCCAAATTTTTCATGTGTTTTTGCAAAAGTGAAAGAAATTAGTGAATTTTATTATTTTATTGTATCACCGTGGTAACCCCTCACCCTTGCTCCTGATTCGCTCTGGTCGTCCTGAGAACGTCAGCAGGCCGATGACATCACACACAGCGCCGTTAGGATGGTCCAGGAGCTCCTTACTGACAAAGAGAGTCAGTGTGTGTGTGTTTGTGCTTGTATTGCAACCCATGAGAGGACACTGGCTTTAAACCATTAAAATGAGGACACCTCTGAATTATGGGGACATTTCTGGTTTCATAATATTTGGTTTGATCCTTTCTTCATAATCTTGCTGACAAACAGATAAACAAACAGCAGCCTCTAAGGGTTTGGGTAGAGTCCTCGTAAGCATTAAAGGACAAATGTGACCCGGTACCTGTTGTAGAAGCTGTAGGTGGGTGCAGGGGGCAGGTAGTCAGGTGAAACAGAGGATTCTGGGAGAACAGAAATCCGTGCAGCAGGATTTCTGCTGTTCACACTGATCTCTGCACAGAAAAACAGAAACAGAGAGATAACCGTGAGTCATAAGCATGAGGAGAGCTTCACCGTGATTAAATCTGTTTTATTAACCTGGTGTAAAAGCTGAAGGTAACAGTTAAAGTGTGTGGATAACACAGGCGAGTGGAGAAGAGAATCACCCGTTCAGACTGAGTTTCAGGGTCCAGGTAATGTTATAAAACCAGGCACTGAGTACCAGAGTTAGAAAAAGGGAAACATCACTAAAAAAAACCCTCTTTGTCACCGCTGTGGTCCTGTGTACCTATGTCGTCGAGCTCGGCCTGGTAATGCTGTTTGACTCTATAGCGTCTCAGGCTGATGATGTCGCCAGGCTTAAGGCAGCGATACCAGCTGACACACACACTGTTCCACAACACCATGCACACACTTCCTGTCCGGTCATGCACCTCCAGCACCGCCTGGACAGACAAAGAGGGAGAGAGAGGACGTTTATAAAGGCTCAGTCTCAGGTCCTCTGTTATGTACATGATACTATTATGAACACACAAAAAGCGTTTCTTACAACTCTGTATCTGTTTCACTATAACTGAACTAGACCAATCCCTTTCTTAAGTGGCTCTTTTAAAACAATTTGATTGTATCTGATGCTAAATAATTTATCAAACCAACATCACAAAACCACAGTTAATGTCTTCAAATTCTAGAAGTCACCTGCACTCATTAAATAAAATAAATTGTTTATTTCATTTATTCCATGAAAATGTAGGAGACTGAATGAGCTAGCAATTAATACAGGTTTACATCCCCTATTTAAGTTTATTAGTTAGTTTAAAGAGTAAAAAATAAGGCAGAAGACATAATGGAAATCTGTATTATTTTTTTTTTAATTGCCAGTGTCTGAAAAAATTGTAACATACAGTACAACAGTCCAAAAATAGTCCCCCATTTACTGTGAAGAACATCTGATATTTTCATTTTTCTACATCTCTCAAGTCAAGAAATTTTCTGAACAACCACTTTAAATAAAAGTTCTCTGATGTCAGATTTCCACTGGCATCCTTTCAACCTTGCCACGTATTCATTTCTTCTTTTTAATTGAGGTTTATGGTTTTTATTGCGTATTTTACTGTATATTTATTGCTGACTATGTGACTGTTATGTATAATGTGTATTTTGTACAGCCTGTGCAGCCCTTTGGTTAACCAGGGTTGTTTTAAACATGCTATAGAAATAAACTCCAATATATGTAGCATATGTGCACATGCTCACTGACCTTATAAGGACACTCACAGTTCCTGTCTGTTCTCCCGTAATACATGAGGTGTGACTTGTTGATGATGCGTACAATCAGCTCGTGCCGGACGGCGCCCCTGGTAACGCCTCGGTGACCATACAGGAAGGACTCGCGCAGCTCGGAAATGGTCACAGCAGGATGTCGTCCTGTCAACACACACAGTCAATCTGACCATTAAAAACCACATGAATCCACTCTGTGTGGCTGGATGAAGTTATTCTATAATTTAAACATTTACTGTTATAAAATATAGTCGAGTAATACTACAGATTCCTCTACAGTGCAAATATTTGTCAGTAACAGTATTAAACAATTACAATTAATTCAATTTTTCAATTTTATTTATATAGCGCCAAATCACAACAGTCACCTCAAGGCACTTTATATTGTAAGGTAAAGACCCTACAATAATACAGAGAGAAGAGAAAACCCCAACAATCAGACGACCCCCTATGAGCAAGCACATGGCGACAGTGGGAAGGAAAAACTCCCTTTTAACAGGAAGAAACTTCCGGCAGAACCAGGCTCAGGGAGGGGCAGCCATCTGCTGTGATTGTTTATTACAAACTTTGATTAAAAATGTCCTGTTCAGCTCATCTCTCATATCTTCGGTTCTAGTGGTGGATGTTAATGTTAAGCGTGGCTTTCACACAGTTTTTTCTACTCTTGTATCTGTATGATGGCACAGAGTGGCGACAGAAGCCACACCCACCTGCTCCCTGAGGGGCAGCCAATGAGAAGAGAGTTTAGTCTTAAAGGAGGAGGAGCTGAAACAGCTCTTTTTTCTGAGAGTAAGGAAAAGGACGATTACTTTGAACTGTGATTCATGCAGAGCGACTCTAGAAGAGTCAGAAAAAGAAAGTATGGAGATGGAAATGAGCAGAATAGGCCTACTTCGAGATAAATATTAAAATATATTTTAAATATATTAATATAAATATACTTTTTTAAAAAGAACAAAATCCTAAAACCTGAAAATTAGAGCATTTTATCACTTCCTGTCCTGAAGTCAGTGTTTTGTTTGGAAGGGTTTTTGATTGGATGCCTGAAATAAGGTCTCAAAACCTGTAGATCTCATAAACCTTCATTATTTTCTACAATAATCTAAAAATCCTTTTGGCTTTCTGTGGCTAACTTCAGGATTGGCCAACACAAAAAGTCATCCCGGTGCGTCCCTATTTATGAGTATTGTGACAGTCTACCTTCCTCCGGCTCTTCTTCTGCTTCCTGGTCAGCCGCCTCCTCATCGGTGGGCGGAGCTTCCCTCCACACCTCCCCGCTGTAGTCCACATTGTTCCACAGAGGGAGAAACACGCTCCTGCTGGCTCTCAGAGGAACCAAAGGACCTGCTGCATCAAACAATCAATAAACCAACAAACATTCAGTGGTTTTAAAACTGTAAAGTGAAAGATACAGGAGCTCGTGTCACATAAAAAACCAACAGGAAGTTAGTTTTTAAATGTTAAAATCAAGCGCACCCCTTTCCTTTACAGCGGTCTGTCTTTGTCCCTCTCTGAATGCTCAACTCACTTCCTGTTTGGCTCGAGCCAGGACGACTTTGGTCAACAAGACCCGTGTAGAGGAATTAAGAGTCACAAGGTTTCTGTAGGTGAACCTGTGGAAGGATTATTAACAAAAGCAGCTGCCTTTGTTCACTTTTTTGACTCGGGTCACCATCGTGTCCATCGCCACCCAGTTTTCTTCACCACCATGTAATTTCCTGCAAAGCATTAACAAAGGCTCTATCTATCTCAGTCAGGCTAGCAGGGACTGTCGGCTGCCTTTGAAAGAAAAACACCCAACAGTTAGAGCCTAACTCCCCACAGGACGAGTCTGTGCCCTCCATTAACTCCTTTTTTCATGTGTTTTATTTTTCATTTGAATTATTTTTAAACTTCATGTGGAAAAACATTTTAGGTTCAGTAACTGCACGATTCAATATTAAATAATAATAATAATACATAATAATACTTATGATGGACAAAAACTAATGAGTAAGAATGTGTACATTTACTATACTAGTGCACATTACAAAGTCTGATGGTTGTTGGGAGGGTAACAACATTTGTGAAGGGGTGAAACAGAGTAACCTAAAACTGCAGGTGTCACACCAGGTTCTAACAGAAGACCCTCCACCACACAATCAAAAGAAGAACTGGAGATTTTTCAAATGACCCAAATGATCAAGGCTGTGCTTTGCAGATATGAACACAGGTGACATTTTGGCTTGTCGTAGGCACAAAATGTTTGAAAACCACTTTGTTAATGAATAATTGTGTTAAATAATTAAAATACTGACCAAAATAATCATGATTATTGTTACGACTGGCTCGCAGGCCGCAACAAAGAACGGCATCAGGCCACCAACCGAACAGGAATTACCAATGGTTTGTTTAACTTAGTTATAATAATGTGTATAAGTCTGTATCAGTGGTGTAGTGCAGGGCCTGGATGAGCTGGATTGACCAAAGTCACAAGCTGGATTTCGCATTGATTCTCTCTGAACGGACCACAGCATCTCTATCATCTACATCTCTATGTTCAGGTGAACGTGAGAAGGTGACGCCCTCTTACCTTCAGCTTCTGAGGATCCAAACCAGGGCAGAGAGTCCCAGTCCACATCTGACCTCCTGATCCCGCTGTCTTCATCCTCGTCCTTCACCTCCACGCTCACCAGCCTGTAGCTGCCAGAACACACATCAGCCAGTCTGACTGCATCACAGCTCCATCTTCTCACCTGTCCTCACTCACCTGTCTCTTTCCCCAGAGGCCCCAGAGGCCCCAGGGCACTCTGGGAGCTGAGCGGTCATGGCTGTGCTGAAGGTGGCGTTCCTTACTGCCAGCCAGGGCCGCAGGACGTTCCTCTCCACCAGCCGGTTCAGACCGGGATCCAGAGTCACCTGAAGCCGGCAGTCCCCATCAGTCAGCGTGGCGTCGTACAAGTCGTCACCTGGAGACATCAAACCGGTAAAACCCCAGAGAAAACCACTACAACCATTAGATGGAAATAAACCAAACACCCAGTTTAAACTGAGTCTGACCTTTGAGGACGGCCTGGGGGAAATAGACGGGGAAGCCCTGGTCTCTGCTGTAACGCTGCAGGTCCACCACATACAGGAACTCCCTGCAGACGACAGGAGGGGACGGAGACGCCTGCAAGGCAAACACAAGGGTTAAAAAAAACAACAAAGTAAGATACAAAAACTAATAAACAATAATGAATAAACATGTTCGTCTCCAGGATTTACAAAGACAGATAAAACAGGTCACTGACCCAGAAAGATTTAAATAGAATAAAAGAGACTCTTTCCTGTCATATATCTTCTGCTCCACTGGTGGATATTCATATTAAACACGGTCAGAGTTTCTAACTATGAGCTCAGTGTATGTACCAACTACTCTGAATGCTCAGTTTATCACAGTTTTTTATACTCTGGGATCTGTATGATGTCACAGAGAGGAGAGAAAAGCCCCACCCACCTGCTGCGTCATGGGCAGCTAATAAGAAAGTTGTGTTAAAGGGGGAGGAGCTTGTTTCAGACCGAGGGGATGCATAAAGGGCCAGTGTGAGATAAATAAGGCTTATTTTGAACTGTGAATCATGTAAAGCTGCTCCAGGAGAGTCACTGAATAAAAATATGGAGCTGGAAATGAGCAGAATCGGTTCTACTTGAAGTCTGAGTGATGAGAAGTGGTCTTAAAGACAAAAACAATACAACAGGCGCAATTAAGAAGAAAAATAACAAAACACGTGAATTTATTTTTGAAAAAAGAAAAATTAAATACTGCATATTAACAAATCAGCTAACTGTTAAACATTTACTGAAGCAATCAGCTATCTCATCTGAAGCCAAATCCAATTAAAAATATATGCTAATTAAAGACTTTCACATTTCGCAGCATAAAGTTAACAAACTCAAACACAGTTGGACATTTTTCTAAATATTTATGGTGTCAATGTGATTTCGGCATAACTTTCATTCACCTAACGGTTTGCTTTTTTATATATATATATATATATATATAAATATTGTTTCCAAGCTGCTCATATTCAAACCTGATCATTTCAGCACGTTTGGTACAAGGAAAAGCTAAAAGATATACAACACAGTTCGGACCAGTTTCTAAATAGTTACTGTCTAATGGTTAATTCGGCATGCGGATCTTTTTTATATATCACATATCTGTGTTTTTATTATGAGAATCATTCAGCAGAGCTAACGCGTCCTACTGACTGTACTGCACGATAAAACCGCTGATTTTTGACTAGAGTCTGGTGGAGGTTCAGGTGGCGGCAAAAAGGCGGGATAATGGAGCTTTAAGCAGCTGCAGGAACGGTAAATCAATCAGAGTGATCAGGATCATCCTGACGGCTGTAAGGAGATGGATCAGACCTTGTTGGTACCGGGTCTAGACCGGGTCAGGGTTCTGTGGAAGACGCAGCCCGCGGCCGCCATGTTGGAGAGGAAACCCAAACAATAACAGTGCGGTGCATTGTGGGAGGAAGAGAGGCGAGGACACGCTGTTTTTTTTTTTATTTTAAATTTATTTATTTAATTATATAATTACGAAACGATCTAATATTTGTGACTTTAATTATTAACACAAAAATGTTGTGTTTTTACAAAAGTGTATTTGTGTTAAAAATCTATATGTTTAGATGAGCAAATTAAAAATGAATAAGTTGAGCTGAATTAACACTTTACTGCCTTTAAGCTGGGATCAAAACATCACCAAGTTCCTCATTACAGCAACCAATCAGCGTTTTTAAGCGATTATCAGCAGGAAACGCTCTGAGCTCCCACACAGCTGCACAAACTCTGTCCTTTATACAACATCCGGTCAGCACATAGGTGGAGATTTTAGGGGGACACAATGCAGCAGGAGAACTGGGGAGTTGTGAAGAAAGAAAATCCAAAAACATCTGAAGAAAACTTTCTACAAACTTGGTTTCAGTCGTTTAAAATTGTATTTCAAGCTTTCAAACAGACCTTTGACCTTTGTTAGTCACACATCTGATACTGCTGTCTTTGTATTATACAGATGGTTGTTCTCAGAAGTTTGCTGACTTTGTGCAGACACCTCAGGACTTTGCCGATGTTCAGATGTTCTTCCCAGATTTTAAGGCATGTCTGAAGATTGTGTTTTTTGTCCACTGAATGAGTGACAGTGAGGTCTAACTGAGGATGGTTTTCAGTCTCAGTAACACAGCTGAAAATCAGCTGGATCCACTTACCAGAAACATTATCAAACATGGAGACAGACGTTTAACTAACTATTAAATGTTATTTTGGGGCAAAAGTCTTCAAACTTGAAGGGTTTTCATCAGATTCTCCTGGAGATTCTAAACATGCAGTTTTTCTGTCCCTGAAAGTAAACTTAATTTAAATAAAGCTTGAAAACAGGAGCTGAGTGAAAGGCGTTTGAACCCACCTGGAAGACAGACTTTTATTTTAGAGTACAAACAGAAAGCAAACAGAGGGGCTGAAGAACAGGATCAAAACCAGAACGACAGTTTCTCAGGTATAAAACAAGTTTTAAACTAACAGGAGCCACACCTGGAGGACACCTGGAGTCAGCTTTCAGTTCCTGAACAGACTTCTGTGAGTCTCCAGCTGACGGACGTCGGGCTTCCCGTCTACGCTCTGCGTGTGAAGTGCTGCGAGTCTCTGAACTCCAGGTAGAGGCTGAAGAGCAGGTGCAGCGACTGGACGCGGCTGCTGTAGACGGGGATGTCGAGCAGGCCGCAGACGATGTCCACGTACTGCGGCAGGTCGCAGCTGAGGCGGGCGGGCGGCAGCTGCAGGCGGCCCAGCAGCTCCTCCACCTCGGCCGGCCACTCCTGCATCAGGCTGTCGATGTCGGGCATCGGGCGGCTGTACTGGATGCTGGCCGGCGGCTTGGAGCGGTGCAGGGCACTGATGCTCTCCACCCAGCTGTCCACCGCCCGCGGGTTGCTCTGAGGAGTCGCAACACTCGTCACCTTCTTCAGCTGCAGGAGGGGAAATGATGAAAGATCACTCTCTGACTTTAATACAGTTTTGTGTGTGTAGTACAGCTGTGTGTAGTACAGCTGTGTGTGTAGTACAGCTGTGTGTGTAGTACAGCTGTGTGTAGTACAGCTGTGTGTAGTACAGCTGTGTGTACCTCGGTGGCTCCGTGCTGCTTGGTCTCCTCTGACAGCCACAGCGACAGCACCGTGGGGTCCGACTGCTTCACGCTGGGCTCGTCCAGAACCAGCAGTCCCAGGTTGTCCGGTTTACCGTCAGGCCTCGGCACCTGTGGGGCGACACCGTGAGGTCACTCTGAGGTCAGAGGTCATGCTTTCTGTGCTATCGGTTGCAGGTGTGTTTGAACCTTGAGGAAGGCGTCGATGTCTCCCACTGCAGGGATGAAGTCCGGGATGAACGGCTTCAGGGTGTGGTCCAGATCGACAGACTCGGGGGTGTAGCTGAGACACAGAGGAGGGGAGAGTCAGAGGGGGTAACTCAGATCACACAGATGCCCCCTTTACCTGAGGGTCTCTACACTTTTAATCACAAGACGATCAGATGATACCTTCACAAAGCCTTTCCTGGATCACATTAAAGGAACAGTGCAAATTAAAAACAGCTGAAAAAGCTTCTGAAATGAACCAAAACTGTAAGAAAATGTGGAGAAACGACTGCTGTGACTTCACGTGTGCTGTGTTGAACTGAAGCTGAACTAACCAGGCAAGTCTTTAATAACATATCAGGGTCCCAGAGCAAGAGGTCGCAAGTCTGAGTCCCCCCTCATAGCGTGTGCTTTTCAAGGAGTTCAAGGAGTACATGGAGCGAGAAACAGGCGCCAGAAGATGATCATAAAACACGTAGAAAAATGAGAGCGTTGGCACGTGTGAGTGAGGCATTAAGAACTGAAAAATACAGCTGCATGTTCCTGCACTTCGCTCAGCTACAGTTTAAACTACCACACATATCAGCGGGTTCCCCGCCGTGTCCTCGCTCCGGGCCTGCGTGTGCGCTCACCGTGTGATGTACTGGAACAGCTCTTTGATATCCGTGCTGACGGGCAGGTTGGCGTAGTCGGCGGGATAGTACAGGCCCTCCAGCGCTTGGCGGGACTTGCCGTCCTCCTCCGATTCATCCTCTTCAGAGTCCTCATCATCATCATCATCATCATCATCATCATCTTCTTCATCCTCCTCCTCCTCCTCCTCCGGCTGCCCCCCTGCAGGCTCCTTGGTCTTCCTGCCGTCCTCGTCGAACTCGTCGCTGCTGCTGTGGGCCGACATCAGACTGTGAACCCTCCTGTTCCTCCTCCTCGACTCGGCCTGAAAGGTGAAGAAACAAAACTGGATCATGTGACCAGACAAGCTGGGAGCATCACGGAAGTGACCTGAAAATGATGCTTACAACTCAACAACACTGCCTTTAGTGTTTTGCCATTTGTAACGTCAATTTTTGTTGCCACAGTTTCCCAGATGTGACCGGAAGCATGTGGAGAACACCGGGGCTCTCTGCCCGGAGCCGACCGGTGCACGTTACCTGGGGCTGGGTGCGGGGGGTCGGGCTGTACACGCTCGGTATCTCCTCGGCGTCCCCCACCTCCACGCTCTCGTCGTACGGCTGGTTCTTCAGCAGGCGGCCTCCTCTCTCCCGGTCAGCCCGCTCCATGGGAGCCCGACGGGTCAGCGGGTGAACACAGCTGCGGGTGAACACGTTTAAACCTCCATCAGAGCCACTTTAAAAACCTCCATCAGAGCCACTTTAAAAACCTCCATCAGAGCCAGTTCAAGTATTTACAGTAACATCAGCCACCTAGCAGCAAACTGCTAACAACATGCAGACACACCGGCGAGTTTCACCGTTTAACCCGCCTCAGACTGCACACACTCGGCATGCAGCGATAACAACCCGCCTACAGAGTTAAACTAAAGGCCGCTACGTGTTTTAAATGTCTTACTTTTCCTCTGATTTCAAGTCAAACCCGCTTATCGGCGTCAAAATGGCCTTTCTGGAATGTTACGTATCCTGGCAACGAGACACGCAGGGCATCATGGGTAGTGTAGTCAGAATAGGAGGAGCCCAGAATCTGTTGCTGCTGCCTTTAAACGAATAAAAGGAGCCGCAGGTTTTTTTTTACTTTTTCTTCACGAAGATAAGAAAAAGGTGGCAGCACAGGAGGACACGGTTTGGGGTTTGCGGTTTCCTGTTTGGGGTCTGTATGAGCAGCTGGAAGATGAATAACTGTACAGATAATATTCACACTTCTCTCTAAATAATAAAGACTTTACACAAACAAGGCCGTCCACAGCTGTTTGTAGGGCACCCTCCGTCTCTCAGTGCAAGTATTTGAGGTTTTTTTTAAATATCTTTGTGGTGTTTGGGTGTTTTCTATGTACCTGAAAGGATACAGGCAGCTTTTTCGCAGTCTGAGAGGAGGCTGTTGTCCTTGAAGATGAACACAAGAAGTCACTGAAAAAGACGCCTTCTGGGGCTCAAATCATTTTAACATTTTACTGTTTGAATCAACATATTCTGAGTAATATTTCAGAACTTTGGTTTGTTTTTTGTCTCTTATCTTAATGTTGTCATATTCATGACATTTGGGAGAAAAATGCTCATAAATCAGGACTGACAGTGATTGATTGTAAAATCCTGAGCCGTTAATAATGTTTAATAAAAGTATCACTAACACACGTCCAGTTCACTGCAAATTTCCTTTCAATTTAATTTTATTTTGATGTCATCTTGATTTCATAATGGTTGGAAACCACAGATGTGCAGTTAAGACTTTAAAACAGACTTTAAAAAAAGAAAAAGGGAAGAATTCAAATAAGCAACATTGGGTAAAATATTAACCTGTATGTCACATCATCATCAGTGAAAATCACCGTCCTTTTACTCCAGAGACAAGCTCATGAATGAGGGATACGACCCCTGAGGACTCGTTTCCGATGGTTATCACCTCATCATCTGTTATCTTGGCCATACATCATTTTTCCTCCATCAATTGTGATATCATTCAACATTTGTTTTATGTAAATTGAACAGATTTTAAAAGCACCAGTTACAAGAAGATGAAAACTTAGTGTGTGTGTAAAACGTATGTTAACTAGACTGACGTTAACCAGCACGTTGAAGCATCAGTGGAAGTGTTTGACGACCCTGATGAAGGACATCCGTTGGCCAAACCGTAGAGTTGTTTGATACTGCAAGTGTGGTTGGAGCTCTCACCCCTTCAGACTTCATGCTGTTCTCGGTGCACGTCGTGAGTACAGGAAGTTCTGTCACTACTGATACTGTTTGAAGTGTTTCTGCCACCTAGATGTTAATGATTTTTACTCCATGAGCCAATATGAATTTGGAAAATAAAGAAAAAAGGAAGAAGTCAAGCAAGAAAACCTTTATTTATAGAGCACAGCTTGTTCCAGGTGGAAATTTAAAATATAATAATTTCAAAATAAGTCAACAAATAGACTTGCGGTAAACAAGTGACAAACAATTAAGAAGATCAAAGACCAATAAAAACACACAATAAAACAATAAGAAATAAAACAGAAAAAAAAAAAAAAAAGTAAAAAAAAAAAAAAAAAACCAAAAGTTTTTTTTTTTTTTTTTTTTTTTTTTGTCAAGTTGACAAAATTTGGCTTGAACTGACAAGTAGAAGAAG
>VUQS01001158.1:0-11183 GCA_015108495.1 Heterochromis multidens | reverse complement strand
ATGGAGAAAGAGAAGAAAGAAGGACAGGAGAGGAAGAAGAGAGGTTAGATTTAAAGGTAAGGATGCTCAGTGGGATTTGATAATCTGTATATGATGTGAAGTTATGATTTTTCATTTAGGTTAGGTTAGTTTGTACTGTGATGGATTTAAAGTAAAGAACAGTGTGTGACTGGTGCACAGCAGCTGTGGTGTTCATGGTCAGAGTTCGGTTACATTAAGTATAACAGAGATGAATCTGAATTTAAGCTGATGATGCTTAGATTCATTCACTGAATTCCACCTTCATACCAACTTTATACCATCCAGTATAAAGACAATATAAACTGTATACTATCAGTGTAGAGGATGGAAATCAGCCAAGACAACTCATGAAACATCTGCTTACATCTGTTTGAATTCAGCTGTGTAAATCCACAAAGAGCAGCAGCAGCAGATCAGCTGATCACAGCCTGAACACTAAGAAAATCTACTGGAGCTCACAATAGAAATTATTGTGAGTTGTGATTCTTTTCCCCATGCTGAGACACTACAGCTGATTTTAGGGTTCCTCCACCTGCTGAATCCCACTTTAACCCCTGACTGTGCTCATTTTCCTGTTTAGGTGTGGATGTAGGCAACAGAAAATAGAGCTGTTTTTAAAAGTTCTCCTTTTCTCTGCTCATGTTCTACATAAATGATTCAAGCTGAGTAAAGTCATTAGAATTCAAATTTAAACTGAAATAAAGTTTTAATTCCCATGTGCTAATATAATTTGATTATATTAATATAGCACGAGGTTCAGTTAAAAATAGTTGGTAGAAACGTCCTCAATAAAGCTACTTTTTACTTTCCTACTTTGAGTACATTTGAGAGTCTGTACTTTTTCACTTTTACTTAAGTAAAGAAGTTGAATCAGTACTTCAACTTTAACCAGAGTATTTTTTAACACAAGTATCTGTACTTCTGCTTAAGTACACAATGTCTGTACTTTCGCCACCTCTGCCTAAACCTAATCAGGTCCTGTGGTACCTAAACCTAACCATCATTTTGTTGCCTAAACCTGACCAAATGATTTTGTTGACAGACACTTACCAAATAATGAATGAAAACTAAAGCAAAAGAAAATCCAACTTTAGTATAAAAGTAATAAAGAAGTAAGAAAGTTTCAAAATAATCAGTTCCATGTGGAACTTATGCCACCAACAGTAACTTAAGCAACTGTACATGGAATCAATAGTTATGAGATCGGGATGATGAGATTACTGTATTTTGTGTTGACTTGATGAGTGAGATCACTGGCCTCAGAAACCATAGTAACCTACAACTCAGCTTTACGCACTTCTTGAAATACACATAAAATTGAATCTGTTGATTAGTTTTCCTGGACACGAACCCTCTGCTTTCATGTACACAAAGTGAGGATTTCCACTCACTTTGGAGGCTGGAGGGGGGTTGTTAAAGGTGGAAATCATGACACCAGAGATACTTTCTGTGGTATTACTTTTACACTAAAAATCTTTCATCATTGATCGGTTAGGTTTCAGGAGTAAAACTACTAAAACCTTGCTTAGGGACAGGAAATAAAATTATTTTGGAAATGAAATGACTAGATTACAGTTAGAAATTATGGTTTGGGTTAAAAAAAACAAAAAACAAAACCAAATAAAAAAAGGTCGGCACTTTTTCTTGTTTGTAAGGGTGATGCATCTCAGGGAACTCTCAAAACCACATGTGGTAGGCCTGCAAGATGGGCATGAAACGCACTGCCAGTTGAATTACATTAGTTTTAAAGTTGTACAGTCTGTAATGGTCTGTACTAATAGACTATTCAGTGAGTCTACATTCAAAACTGAGCCCAGTCTAATGGACATGTGGGGCACGTTATGTCATGTGTAATACTGCACACACACACAATGAAAGATTAGTTTGCCAAATGTGGCTAATGTTAGCAGTGCTAGCACCAGCTGCCTTCCTTTCTTGCGTGCTAGCGTCCACACACCACTGCAACATGTTTGAACCAACAGGAAACAAGAGTTTTACACTGATAAAACATGAATAATTCATTTAACCAACTAGTATTGTTGGTGCTGACTATCATGAGCACCCGTGTTGAAATGCCTAGTCGACTAGCTGCATGCACCCCTACTCTCTAGAGACAAAAAGTCAATTTCTTTATTTATTGTTTCTTTATCTATTTCATCTTTTGTCAAGACACCAGGCTGTGAAGTAGCCCGGCTGCTGGGTGAATTGTCGCATACCCCACAATAATTTAGACTGTGTGACTTGATTAATGGATAGAAGGATGAATACTGATGAACAGGTAGATACATTAGTAGAAAAATAGACTAATGAGTGAGATAATTAATGGATTGAAGGATGGATGGATGACCATGTGTTCAGCCTGTGTGCTGTCAGAATGGATGGATGGGTGGAATGTTGGATGCTGGATGTAAGGATGATGGATGGAGCCCTGCTGGCACTCCAGATTGATGGATAACAGACTGGATGGACGGATGAACTGTAAGCATGAACCCTGCGGTGTTTCCAAAAATATTCCAGTCGGCGTAAAACAAAAACTCCCCCTGACAAATTCCCCAAATCAGCGAGGAGAAGAGGAATGGTAAATGTGAATAATGTGTGTAAATAAATAACCAAGTTCAGAGGCTTCAGAAAGACATGAAGAGGATTAAGATGAGAAAAATAAACACAACACAGTAGAACTCAAGAAGGGTTTATAAGGAGGGCAACAGTTTGATATGAAGGAAAATAACTGGAGTGGGCATGCTGTCACAATCATGTGTGGAGAGTGTGTTCACTCAGAAAAATAATGCGGCGAGTGCTGTGTTATGATTAATCGTTACGCCTTAAGGCTGGTTTTAATCGGCTGTAGATATTATTTTTTAAACAGAGATCAGAAGAAATAAACTCTGCTGATTAAATGCCTCACTCTGCATTTATTGGTCAGCTTTGCCTTGAGATAATGTGACTATGCAGTCACTTGTAGTACTGACACACTGTGATGTATCCATCCATCCATTTTCTGCTGCTTATCTGGGTTCAGGCTTAGGCAGACACGTGCAGACCTCCCTCCTCCCGGCCACCTCCTCCAGCTCATCTGGGGGGGGGGCATTCAGATATAAGCCAGCCAATAACCTCTCCACTGTGCCCTGGGTCTGCCCCAGGACCTTCTCTTTTTCCAGTAGGATATACCCAAAGCACCTCACCAAGGAGGCATCCTAGTCACCTTAATATGTTGAAGGAGGACACCTCCAGCAGCAGCTCTACTCTAAATCCCTCTCAAATGCTCATATTGCACTTTTCACCTTCACATTCATACAAGTGCTTTCTATAACTAAGCACCTTTCCTAATATTCACAAACACACATTCACACTCTAATGGATGCATCAGGGGCAACTCAGGGTTCAGTATCTTGCCCAAAAATACTACAACATGCAGCCTGGAGTAGCCAGGGATCAAACCACCACCCTTCTGATTGGTAGATAGCCCGCTCCTCCTCCTGAGCCAGAAGCTAAGTAAGAAGAAGCTAGCTAAATTCTAAGCTGTCAGCTTACAACATGCTAGGTTTCTGGGTGCTAAGTTAGTAGTAGGCAGAAAACTAATCAGATACTAGTATTCAGCTCAACAACTTTGAGCACAAACTTCTGGGACACACCTCATTTGTCAGGTAAATGCATCAAAATCAGGGCCATAACCAGGGTTTAGAAATGATTGAGGTCCAGATTTCTTTCTCTTAATGTATTATATTTAAGGTGCAGCAGCTGTGCTCCAGTGACCAGTAGAAAAGGCTACACTTCGTAAGAGACTAAGTCCTAGATTTGCAACACAAAACCAGAAATTCTGAAAAGTGTAAAGAGTTTTATTTTGTACATCTTCCCTCCTTTACAGGAGCAACTGTGTATGCTGAGATATGGAAGGTGAGAGCCCTGCTGTGCCTCTGATTCACGCCACCTGCCTAAACCAGCCAATCATCATTCCTCATGAGTCATGCATCAACCTGACTCCTTAAACACTACCCAATCAGAGGGACTGTAGGGCGGGCCATAACGTCATAGAATTCCTGTAGAGTCTTTTCAAAGTAAAAGCTATCTAGAGTGTCACATATTGATTTGTGGCAGTGGTTAAAAAAATAAATAAAAATCTACACAGGTCCAGACCTCGAAGACCTCATAACTGGCAATGGCCTTTTTTTTTTTAATGCTTCAAAGACCAAAATGCTTTTGTACCAGCCAGTAAAATCCTTTTCTTTTTCCACCTGGCAGGTTTTTATTTGGTAAATCTGTGTGAATGTAAGTGAACATAAAACTGCTGCAATTGTTGTGGTTTCATTGTGATTGCACAGTGCCATTAAAGTTCTTGAAGATGAAGATGCTTTCCAGCAGTTTCATAGGTATTGTTCTTAATATCATTTATGCAGTGGGTACCAGAGTCTTGGTATCAGAGTGATGGTTTAGAATGGCTAAGCTTTGCTCAGTGTATGATTAACAGTTTCTGTTGTGCACAGTGAGGGATGGAGGTGGAGGTGTTGGTTATTTTGCAGGCTTTGTGGTGATTCATCATTCATTCTGTTTGTGAGGTTCATCTGTTAAACACTCTGCCAGTGCTGTTGTTTTTCAGGCATTAACACGTTAAACCAATGAGTCTGCAGCATTACCATAAAACTAAGCCTTCAACACTGACACTTCATAACTACTGTGGATATAAATGTGGTTAAAAACGCCTTCTTCAAAGCTGCAACTCAAATAACTGCCTCTAAACTTTACCATTTTTCCTTAACCCTTGAATGCACCGCACATAAATCATTCACTTTTCCATTAAGCACTCAACTTCCTGGTGTTCCTCCAACTATTTTAGGAGTTATCTGGCAGTGATCAGAGGTATTTAATAAAACAAAAAGAGTATGTCAGCATTCAAATTATGGAGGGCAGTACTTAAATTTCCACTTTAACCTGATGGTGGTGGTGTTGTCTTACTGTTCCAAACAATAAACCTGGAGTTCTTTAGCAAACAGCCCTCTGCTAGGCCTGACCTCAGGTAACTGGAGTCCCTGAACTGGACGTCTGGCCCGTGTTTGTGGTTTGGTCGTGTTTATTCCAGTAATCTGAGAAATAATATGGCTGCTGTGCGTTCAGTTTTATTAACAGACCAGATATTATCAGTCTTTTATTTAGAACTAGTTAGCAGGTGTCTGTGCCATAGCAGCTGTACAGTTTATGAATGCAGCTAGCTAACCAAGCTATCTAGTATAAGCTGATAACTTAGCACTCAAACTTCTCATCCAAATATGGTCACTTCTGGCTCCAAAGGAAGTTAACATTCAGGCTTCAAAATGCAAAGTCCAGAAACTGATATACACTCACTGGTCACTTTATTAGGCACACCTTGTTAGTACTGGGTTGTACTCCATTTTTAATTCTTTGTGGCATAGATGGAACAAGGTGCTGGAAACATTCCTCAGAGATTTTGGTCCATATTGAGATGATAGTATCACACAACTGCTGCAGATTTATCAGCTGCACATCCATGATGTGAATCTCCTGTTGCACCACATCCCAGAGATGCTGTATTCGATTGAGATCTGGTGACTGTGGAGGCCACTTGAGTGCAGTGAACTCATTGTCATGTGTCACTGTGGTCATAAAGGGATGGACATGGTCAGCAGCAACACTCAGGTAAGCTGTGGCCTTTAAATGATGCTCAGTTGGTACTAAAGGACCCAAAGTGTGCCAAGAAAATATCCCCTACACAAACACACCACCACCCACCTAAACTGTTGATACAAGGCAGGATGAGTCCATGCTGTCATGTTGTTTACACCAAATTGTGACCCTACACCTGAATGCTGCAGCAGGAATTGAGACTAATCAGACCAGACAACATATTTCCAGTCTTCTATTGTCCAGTTTTGGTGAGCCCATGTGAACTGTAGCCTAGTTTTCTGTTCTTAGTTTACAGGAGTGGCCCCCAATGTGGTCTTCTGCTGCTGTAGTCCATCTGCTTCAAGGTTCAATGTGTTGTGCATTCAGAGATGCTCTTCTGCATAACTTGGCTGTAAGGGGTGGTTATTTGAGTTACTGTTGGCTTCCTGTCAGCTCAAATCAGTCTGGCAATTCTCCCCTGATTTCTCTGTAAACCCTAGAGATGGTTGTGTGGGAAAATCCAAGCAGATCAGCAGTTTCTGAAAGACTCAGATCAACAGCGATGCCACATTCAATGTCACTTAAATCATCTTTCTTCCTCATTCTGATGCTCAGTTTGAATTTCAGCAGGTCGTCTTGACCATGTCTACCTGCCTAAATGCATCAAATTGCTACCATGTGATTAGCTGATTTGATATTTTTGTTAATGAGAAAATGAACATATGTAACTAATGAAGTGGCCGGTGAGGGGACATCTTTCATATATATACTCTATGATGATAGCAGCCTACTGAGATTGCTAGAAGGTAAGCAGTAGTGCCTGCTAGCAATATGAATGGGATGGAAAACAACTGATAACAGATATTTAGTGAGTGTTTTCAGGCTGATGTTTTTACTTTTAAAGAATCTTTCTAATCTTTATATCTTTCTAATAAGATGGTGGTGTAAATCCAAAATAGTTGCATGCTTTAGCTTCTAGACATCATATGAGGGTGGTGAAGTTCTTTAAATATGCATTCTTTTTAAAGGGTGCTGGGAGTGACACCTGTGGTTGCAAAAAGACTTCCAGTCCTATTGAGGTCTATGAGAAAATGTCTCTGGCCTGACCTCTGTAAACACTTTCCTGATGAGTTTAACATTACTTTCATGGTTGGGTCCACCCCTCGCATGTCACATCCTGTTTCAAAACACCAAAATGGCAAAAGCATTAATCAAGACGCTTCATAACAGGACTTCATAAACCAGTGGGGGAAATCATGGTGGCTACATCCATCTTTTATACTGTCTATGATGGTTACACTCTCAGGGGTCCAGCAGTTACCTCTCGTCACCATGTGGGGCCGCCGGCGTACAAACACGTCTCATGTCTGATGTAATACAACTTTTCTGTGTAGCTCTCTTTTGATTTGGATTCAGTTGCTTCAAAGGCAAAAGTCCTTTTACACCTGCGGGGCCATCTCACCCTGAAAAGTGTGTCTGAAAAAAAGAAACTGTGTGAGAGTCTAAATTTGTACGAGTGTGTGTGAGAGTGAGGGGAAAAGTGTGTGCGTGTGTCTTGTAAAAACTCTTGCTCCTCATCTCTGACATTTCCAGGTCACTCAGTTATAAAATGGCTTCTCTGCCTCCCGCCCCCTCTTTCCTCCCCCTCTTTTTCTCTGGCTTTACCTCACCATCTCTGGGAGGCAGAGAGGGTGCAAGAAAGGAGGAGAGGAAATCAGATTAAAGGTAGAAGAGAGAAAGAGGAGGGTTTGATGGAAGTCTGGTGGCTTGTCTTCAGTGCTGGTTTCACTGTAATGAGTATGTATGGAGTCCCCATAGGGGACTGCTAAAAACAGCTAAAAACCAAAAAGGTATCTGTGTAGGTTATAAACAGTACATATTGATCAAATAATCAGTGAACTCCATAATAAACAGATTATAGCTGTCAGATGCTGTATGTGTTACTCCACATCTGCTCAAACAGTCCACAGTTAGACTCACTCGTGGTGGGTGTTGGTCTCCCTCAGGGCTGCCATTTGTCATCAATTCGTTTCACAACTTTCATGGACAGAATTTCTGGGTGCAGGGGAAGTTTGTAGGAGCATGCAAAGTAAGAGGGTTGAGAATTAACCCCTCCAAATCTGAAAATCTCAGGCGGTGGAATGCCCACTCTGGGTAGGGAGGAGTTGCTGTCCCAAGTGGAGGAGTTTATATATCTTGTTCTTGTTCAAAAGTTTGGGGATAGTGGAGCAGGAGATTGACTGATGGTTTGGTTTGGCATCTGCAATGATGAGGTCACTGTACAGGTCTGTTGTGGTAAATAGAGAGCTAAGCATAAAGGGGAAGCTTCACGTTCCTACCCTCAACTGTGACCATGAGCTGTGGGTGGTGACTGAAAGAATAAGAATTGGGGATACAAGCAGCAGAAATTAGCTTCTTCCGAAGGATGTCTGGGCACATGCAGTGCTTTGTAGGGGATTGTTTGTTGTTAGCAGCCATTCCAGGATCCAGTTGCCTAGGTAATGCTCTAATATATTTACCACCCTGTCATATGTCGAATAAAAGGTATTCTTTGACTCTCACAGGTGGTCGCTTCAGTCTTTTGTCTTGAAGTTGAGAAAAATTTGTGTGTAGGAAGAGGCTCTGACTAGAGCCACTACTCCTCCATATTGAAAAGAGATGGTTCAGACATCTGACTAGGAAGCTGAAAACTCCAGGGCAGTCCCAGGTGATGCTTTGGAGACTTTCTCTTGGCTGGCTTGGAAATGCCCTGGAACATCTGAAGGAAGTGGCCAGAGAGAGGGAGGTGAGACAAGAGAAATTGTTAAGTGCATTTATCTTTATTTTTATGACGGTAACAAGTAGAGACACCGTCCACCATAAAGATGGAACTGCTGTAAACTTCTACTCATCAGTGAAATAACAGGAATTGCTCATATGTTTCCAGTTCAAGCTGCTGATTGGTTCTTAGGTGTCAGGGGTGGGATGACCACCATCTTTAGTGTTGCAGAATTCTCCCCATAGACAATTTGACCCCCTTGGCATTTTAAAAATCCTATAACTCTGTCAAAATGACCCCTCCTGGTGGTTCTAGTATTAAACTTGCATCCAATGCAAGGCCACAAGATGGTGATAATTGTGGTTGCAAAAAGACTTCTGGTCCTATTGAAGTCTATGGGAAAACGGCTTTTTGTCTTGACCTCTGTAAACACGTTGCTGCTGAGTTCATGGTCTTAGTCACTCATTTGAGGTCATAGTGAATAAAAAAATAGATCCATCCATTCTCCTCCGCTTATCCAATTCAGGGTCGCGGGGGGGCTGGAGCCTATCCCAGCTGCCACAGGGCGAGAGGCAGGGTACACCCTGGACCGATCGCCAGTCTGTCACAGGGCTAACACAGAGAGACAGACAGATAACCATGCAGGCTCACATTCACACCTATGGGCAATTTAGATTCACCAATTAACCTAACCCCTCGAACTGCATGTCTTTGGACTGTGGGAGGAAGCCGGAGTACCCGGAGAGAACCCACGCAAACACGGGGAGAACATGCAAACTCCACACAGAAAGGCCCCGGCCAGATGGTGGAGTTGAACCCAGGACCTTCTTGCTGTGAGGCAACAGTGCTTGTAAATCTTGTAGCGACGTCCAGCTTTTACTCTGTGATTCTCCTGTAGCATCTTTATACAATGACTTTCAAACTTAAACTAAGTAAACCCAGGTTTTCCTAAACACACACATATATATAACTGGAATAATACAAAGTGTTTTAAATGCACAACATTCAGTTACTATTTACACAGAATGGTTTTAAAAAATGACTTTGTTAATGAATTAAGATAAGATATACTTTGTTTGTTGAAACCAAAATATTAAACACAATCTATTGTAGCTCAAGTAAAATGCAGCATTTTTCCTGCATTAACAGCAGTAACTAATTTGTGTAAAATGTGAAAAACTGACAGTTTCACATGTTTTGCTTCAGGTGTTCTGAGTATGATTCTGTTCACGGAGGCGGTTTTCAGCTGCAGGCTTCGTCCAACAGACAGAAACACGTCATGCTGTCTGTGTCTTAGGAACAAAGCAACAGACGAGCTTCAGTCTCTGGAAAACAAACTGATTTCTGTTGTTTTTAATATTCTTGTGCTCCATTTGCAAAGTCTGTCTCTGACAAAACCAAAGATAAAACTTTTTATTACTTACTTTTATTACTTTTACTTTCCTTTTTTTAATTGCTGCTGTTCTCTGAGATTATGAAGTCTAATTTTTCCACGTGCTGATGAATACAAAATTCTGAAAAATAATACATGAATTAGTGACACTGAAGCAGTTTCCTCTCCAACCAATATTCCCTGAAGCCAAAGTTAAAATATTCTAAACTCTTTTTTTTTTCTGACCAGCAGTCAAAGACCCAAAGATGTAGAGTAACTATCAAGGACAACAAAGAGAGTGGAAAATATTCCAATTTGGGAAGCGGATACCAGAGAAGACCCAAACAACTAATCAGCTGCTGCCCTTTTAGTTTTCTGCTAGTTAAGTAATTGATTAGTCAATTAGTCAATCAAAAGCTTTGCAGAGGCTGCCAGAGGTAATAACATTACAGAGTGCTCCCTGCAGGATGTTAATGTTTCCACACTGCCCCTTTCTCTTTTTGTTTAGCTCTGCTGGTTAATTTCTTGGTAATCTTATTATGTTTATTTAAAACAGAAAACACATTACCCTCTGTGCAGACACCAGCTTTGGCAGGCTGGATATAGAAGGAGAGTTACTGTTCATCACCAGAAAGTAGAAGATAAACAGAGACAGGGCGGCTGCTGATTTTGACCCATATACACGTCCAGATTCTGAAAGAAAAATGTGATTATGATGAGATTATGCAGTTTGTATACAGCACACACACATTTCTATAGAGAAACAGTGTATGTGTGTGTGTGTGTGTGTGTGTGTGTGTGTCAGGGAAACTGTGTGTAGGAGGGGGAATACACAATTTGTTGTGCTTACAGCGGAAGTGCTGAAATCAGCAAAAACATTTTGCTTCAGAAGAGTTTTGCTCCCACTTACGGCTGCTTTCACTGCACATTCCCCTCGTAACAGCTGAGAGGGATGCAGGCGAGCACACAGCTGCTGTAATTGGTTCGCTTCACCTGCTGAGATTCACTCACACACACACACACACACACACACACACACATATAGGTGACAGGTAAACAGAACTGTCAAGATGACAAGTCTTTTTGAGTAGTCAGCTGACTCCCAAAGCAGCAGCCTGACACTCAGAGCTGGATTAATGCTACAGAGGGAGGAAGTGATGAAATATTCAGCCACGCTGCTTGTTAAATAAACACACACAGTATTTTGGTCCAAAGCAGGTTTCATGCGCTCAGGGCAGTGACCTAAAGAATTTATCTCTGGGGAATCTGTAGATGGGTGAACCTCCACTTAATATTAAACCTCTAATGCAGGGGTGTCAAACTCATTTCACATCGTGGGCCACATACAGCCCACTTTGATCTTAAGTGGGCCGGACCAGTGAAACTCCCCTTTCTGTCAGTGTAAAGAAGTTACAT
>VUQS01001156.1:12294-32126 GCA_015108495.1 Heterochromis multidens | reverse complement strand
CACTGCACACATTTTTTCCAAACATTGTATTATTAAAGTATTTACTGAAAAATGCACTGAAAAATCACTCAACAACATTTTAGAGCCTTATAAATAAAACTTTTTTGTACGGTCACTATTGTGACTGATGGGTTGAAATGGGTTAATACATATCTATGAAACTATGAAAAAGACAGGCTGAAAACACACTGGTTACTTATCAGCAAGGAGCATTGAACTTCATATCCATCACATTTTTGTATTTTCTTCTTGGTTTTATTTTTTTAGCTGACAATTGGCAGATGGTCTACAAGGTAATATTGGGACTTGTAAGTGAATAAAAAGTAGTCTAACTCTGGAATAAAATTTCCAAATTTTGCCACAATTGACTTGAAAATGACATTTTCTTTATCTTCAGTATAGTCCTGTAAAGATTAGCTAAATGCAGAACTCATCTTTCTACCATAATAACTCACTGATGGAAAAAAGGCAACAAATGCACCTCTTGTACTCTGAAATAACATTTGTTGATAAAGAATTGATCGCTTTTGTGTGCATGAAAAGCTAAAATTATTTTGTTCAAACAAACCCAATAGTTACGTAACAGTAGTCTGAACATCATTTTTTATGTCTGAAACAACATACTATAGGGAAGGTTGCTGTGGAAAACAAAGAAGGGCAGATGGGTAAAGAAAGTTTGCTCTATAAAATGTCAAAATGGTACGCATATGAAAAATACAAAGAGACACTTATAAAACGGAGAGGGCTAATGTTTAAGGACTAAGACTACATATCCCCCAGCTGTCAGTTTGGAAAGTACAGAAATTGACAACACATTACACAGATGCTGTTGTCTGGCATGGCTATTGCTAGTCCACTCATCAGACTATCATCACTACTACAGTCTTTTTCTCTTTCTGTTCAGACAGAGTGGCATTTACTGATGCTACAAAATAGCAAAATATATTTTTTCTATCTATTCAAAATGTTTTTCTCTTGATGAAAAAGTGCAGAAAAAAGAACAAAATTATTACAAGTTGCAGAAGTGAGTTGTGGTTGAATCAATTAAAAATTATAATATTAATTTTCAGACTATTGGTCATCTGAATTTTTTTTTCCCCAGACTGGACTATTAAGTTTATTTATTTGGGAAGAAATAAAAGTAGCTGCTTCACTCATTACATTTTGGAAAAGGCACTACAGGGTATTTTTTTAGTACTGCATCCTGATATTAAAGCTCAACCCAAATATTTGCGCTTGGCTGTTTTCTTCCATTTCTATCCAGTATGTTTTTCTAACTAATGGTCAAATGAATCATTTTAACTACTTTGAGATTTGCTTTTCAGAGTTTCCCAAGTGATGCACCAACATGTAAGCCAGTCTCCCGCAGAAAGGTATTTTTTCCCATAACTCTCCCAGCCATAACAGCATGAGGCTTACTACTTATGTAACACTGCTGTTTGTTTCTTTTAAGTTTGTTTGCTTCTCCCTTGAGTCTGTGCTCAATACCACCAATTCAAAGAGATGCAGACACACCCCTGATTGCAACAGGAGATATCTCACAACAAGGAAGCAGGATAAATAATCGCACATAGCCACACCTCTGTCTCGAGCACATAGAAAATTTCAGAAAAACTTATCAAAAATATTGGCTAACAAGGCCTCATGGAACCAGAGTCCACCTTTTAATTGGTTCTAAGTTTGAAAACACACTTCCCCACAAAAGACAACCCTGGTTTGTTTTTTCATCTGGGTACCAACAACTCGCCTCTGTCAGGTTTGCTATGGTAATGGTACATTAGTTGAAGATTGGGGATTCAATAGCATGTTACAGCAATATATTTCTCCTTTTACAACACATGGCTCTCCCCCACTGGTGATATTTTCTTTCCAGTTTCTAGTTTTGCCTCCTAATTTCTGATTGCTATTGCTGATTGCTGATTGCTGATTGACACAGTCTGATATCATCACATCAACCACAGAGATGGGGTTTAAAAAATATGCATGGGATTAATTTGATTTCAACTAGCTAAACTAACTTCCTATGTGTTGCAGCAGCTATTTATCTGTTGGAAGTCTCGAGATCATGATACAGTATTTGATAACGACAGTGAGGTTAATAAAGAATTTTTACTGAAACCCTTTACAAACACACTTTTGCACTCTTTTATGAAACTACCTTAATATAACACATAATAAAAAAAGTCACTCCAGAAATGCTCATAATATATTATAACTTGACCGGGACCAGCTGATTCGAACACTGCAGGGGAGGCATAATTAGTGCTGCAGTGTTTTTAGCAGCTGATGTTTGTCAGACTGCTGTAGAATAGTGTCTTAAATTTACCCAGCTCTGGCAGTCCTTCACTTCGTATTTTTTATTTTTTTTTAAACTGGTCAGGTTGATGAAATAAAGGAGGAGCGTGAACAGCACCAGCAGATGTCAAGACATTACACATTCACACTTTTAGTTTATGCAGGAAACTGAAAAACAAGATAATATATTTGAAAATCCTACATGCTAATGAAAGGCATGCTCTCAGAAAAATCGTGTTATTAAATGATTCTTTAAAAGGCTTTCTAGTTCTTTAAAGAACCATCAACAACTGAAGAACCTCTTTGTGTCCAGAATGGTTATTTGTCTACTTTATGTGGTTATTTAAAATATGAAGGTTCTTTACTTGTGTTCAAATTATTTGGTGGCGGGTAATGGCTTGAAATGAGGGTTGCAGCTAATTAATAATTAATTATGTATTAAGCTGCACAGTATTTTCCAATTTACTCATTCATCTGTGAAAAATCTTTAAAATGCCCACAAGAATTTCTGTTGTGTTCTGAAGAACAGTCCAAATCCAAAAATATTAGATGGACTATGAGACCCAGAAAGACCCAGAAATGCAGCAAATTCCTTTATAAGGTCAACAATATAGTGACAAATGGCACACTCTTCAGAGAAAAACATTCAGTCACTAAAGACCTTCTCTCAGTCCTCCCAGAAGTAGACCATGTTCTATTAAATCCTTGAAACAATTTGGAATTCAGCAGAGAAGTGAAGTTGATTTTAAGACAATACAAATTCAAGTTTAAATAGGCGCAAGAACAAGTTCCAATAAACCCTCTCTTTACCCCACCAGCAGCTGCACTGCTAAATTCTTTGTGCTGTCCTAGTAAAAGTGATTGTGAGCTAATGTTAGCTAAGTACACCATTATGCTCTCCCGAGCTAGTTATTGCCTCTATGCAGGAAGCAATAACATTTTCTCCAAGAGGGCTTGGTTAAATGTAGGCAACTTTTGTGTGCTAAAAGTGCCAGGGTAGGAAAACAGCACTGCGTTTATCAAAGCCTGAATGAACGCTACTGTACTCCAACACAGGGCTAATGAAGAGATATGTCCTCCATTACGCAGCGATATTCCTGCTGCAGCGATTAGAAAACTCTCCAGAGGGGCTCTATCACAGGCTTTCATTGAGTCCGGACCTTTGCAAATCTTCATATCCTGCACAATTTTCATAAATTGAAGTCTAATGAGCACATTTGACATAACCATGATTTATTTTCTCAGAGGCTTACCAATTTCACCAGTGCACTGCAAATTATGAATGTCAAGGGTTTAATCATATTCATATATATTCTCAACAAGGGGAATATGATGTGTCATGTGAGTAAAAGAGGCTAAATGTCTCTTTCGTTTATGGTAGGTGTGTTATGATAATACTTGCAAACATACAGAGCACTAACAAGCTCCCTGAGGTGACCTGATATTGTTGACGGTGAGCACAGAGCAATATCTTTCTACGAATCACTTTGGGACCATCTTCAGTGTGTTGTGGCATGCAGCTATATTACGACTGCTCTGTCTTCAAAGACATAATTTCAGTAACACCATTGTTAATGTGAGTGTAATTTGTTGTTTAGTATTGACATTGTGATTGATTTTTCATTTCTTTATATGATGTAAGAGGAACCATTTCTATTACAAACTGTCAAACAGGGAAATGTAATCAGAAATCCCACTTTTGAAAAAAAAACAACAAAAAAAACCCACCAACAGGCTGTTTTATGATGATAGTTTTATCACTACACAAATTATCTTTAGACATAATTACAATTCTTCTGTGAGATATTAGCACAGTTTTAATTCATTATTGACAGCAGTAGGAATAAGAGAGCTGTTTCAAGACCATAGTCCTTTACCGGTAGAAAAACAACATGGATCTCTTCATTAATGGCTTTACATCTTTCTCCCAGTCTATGACCACTCTAGGACTGTGTCCGGTCAGTTTCTCAATTAGCTTCCCTTTTCACCTTACAAACTATCAAGGGGGTCTACTGCTGAGCTCTGGATTGCGATGGATGGCGTACGACAGACCTACAGTGCTTCGCAATTGTGAGAGCAAAGCAAGCATTGATAACAGCCCTTAGAAGTATTGACATGATAACATTTCTGTCTGCTGGGTCGCAGTGGCACAGAGCAGCAATAAATTGAGATGAATGATCAGTCGATGACAATTTCCATAATCGTTATACCTTTCGTAATTCATCAAGGTAATGATACCCGCACCCCTAATGTCACATTTATTCCATTTTGTGCACAGCGGCAGGCAAAGGAGCGAGCACCCTGCTCTTCGTCAGTTCCCTTCAAAAAGGATTGATTACAAACCAACTGCATTTTGCTCCTGCTTGTGAGTGGAAGAGCAATGTGTTATTTGACCAAAAATAACAATGAAGGGGATGGGAAATGCAATCTAATTCCACTCATTCAACTTCCTCTCTCCCCTCTAGTGAGAGACAAACAGGAGGCCATTACAGTTTAGCTCTGGCACTGTTTCTGAACCAGAGGGGAAAAAAGAGGCTGCTGCTTCCTGGCTCTCTGGAACACATTGAGATTCATCATTATCACATTTCTCGCCTCCTTTTCCCCCCTTCAGTCATTAATGACATAGTTCCTCTTTGACAATTATTTGTCATTATTGGGGAACGATTGCAGTGTGAGAAGAGTGCTGTGATTCAATTACAGACGCAGTCATTCACGATTAATTTCCTCGCCCATATATGTTGCATATCACTGCAGACTGCATAAGCGCACCTTGACAAAAATAACAGCTCCATTCACAGAGGCGGTATCCAAGGTCTGTGAATTTTTCAAAATATATCGTTCAATTCTGTTCAGAACACCACTGCACTCATCTGCTCTTCTATCCTGCAGTATGTCAGGCTGTCGATAACACGGGGATGTGCTTTCATTCAAATGGTTTTCCAAGACTGCAAGAGACTGGACATCAAATAAACTGAACATCACTGATGTTTTACTTTTAAATTTTCTCTGTATGAACAAAATCCATAGTGATAAAACACTAAAATCATAAATGCTGTAAAAACCTAAAATCATTTAATTTCATTGTAGCAGAATAACTTGGTTACATCCACCCTGTCATAATGGGAAATCTAACTGAAATGCATAGCTTAATCTGAGATTAACCGAGCTACTGAAAGATGTAAATACTTTCCTTATCTCCGATGTTTTCATGACTTTTGATAATTGCATGGCCAGTCAAAGAGAGTAGTTTGTATAGTGGCTGCATCTTTTTCATACCTATTCACAGCCTGACATTTGTCTTTGTGGGTAAGACACAGAGGTGGAAAACAATTCTGTTTTCACAGCAACAAAAGGTCAACTCCATAGTGCAGCACTAACAAGGATGGGGGTGGGTAATATTTCAGTATTAGCACATGGAATCGCATTATGTCGATATGATCTTATATTACAGTTTTACAAAACTACATTTGAATTATTAATTACAGAAAATTAATTATGTCAAAATATATTAAAGAATGTCAGGTTTAATTTCCTGAATGTCAATATATTCATATGTCTTGTTTTATTCAACCATCGGTACAAAACTTCAACTTTCACATAAGACAAAAAGAAAAAATGATGCATATTTCAAAAGTGAAAAGCTGGAACTGAATAATATCTAAACTATCAACCAGGAAAAAGGGGGTTGCTGTTGTTGTTGTCAAAATAGTTGCTGAAGCTGGTTTGCAGCATTATGCGCAGAGAAACACTCCACTCGTGCAAGGATGTCATGTGGGACCTCAAAATAAAACTCCACAGCTGGCTTCTTTTGCTCCTACCTGCTCTTATGTTGTTGTTCAGTTCAAGTACAGCATCTCTTTAAGCAACAGACTCAAACAAAGATAATTTTATACACAAAATTAAAGGACAGTACCAGTTAAATTACTGCTAGAGCTTTACCTTTATCTCCTTCAAACAGTATAGATTTTTCTCTATAGACATCCCCTGTAACACCATGACTTTTATTTGAATTCACACTGCAGAGGTGTAAATTCCCCAAACTCCTGAAATTCAAACCATACAGTAGAAGTTAACTATTCCTAACCCCAGCAGAAGCCTTTCGACTTACCACATCTTTCTGCTTTCAGTGACTTAGTATTCAGCAATGAGTGAGTGCATGTATGTAGTATCTTTCCCTAAGGCTCAAGCATCCACATCAACACTTGACAGACATGCCATTGATTTCTCTCTCCAAATCCCAAGACAAACTGTCAATAGAAATTTCTCAGGAATAGAAAGCCAAGATCAGATGCAGTGATGATGGACAAGTTTTGGCAAATGGTGGAGAGCACAGGAGCCATTTTAGAGCAGCTGATGCGTCAGCGTTCCGATTAAAAAATAGCAGAGCAACAGGAACTTAAGTTTGCGATTAAGAAAAATAATTATCTCAACATCTTTCCAAGATGAGAAGAACTTTCACAGCAGCTTGGCTGAGCACTACAGAGGGCACAAGCAGCAGGGAGTGGATATAATTGAGCTGAAATTGGTCTCCCATGGCAATGATACTTTGTTCAATCTAATGCTCTGCAGTGATTGGACGATCATCTCTCTCATTCCTTCTCTTGAAAAGAGGTTGAAAAGAGGCCCATCTATTAGGTTGCCTACCATCAAGTCTTTGATAGAAGACATAATTCTTGCCTTAAGGGATAACAAGATGCTTTATCGGCTAGACACAGGACAGACCCTAATGCTTTGAATATTATCTGATACAGCCATGTCAACTTTTTTTTTTTTAACATTTATCAACTGAACTCTTTGAGTTCAGGTCTCGCATTTAGTTTGTATGAATTTAGGAAAGAAAAAAATGAATCGATGCTATTTTAGACATGTATGTACGGAAAGGTATACGATATACACTAAAAATATGGAAGACTGTTTTCGGTGTTGTAAATTACACTGTGTGTTACAGCGAAGCAAGCCTAATGTTCTTATGTGCAGCAGAAAATCAAACTTGTTTATATTTTCTGATCTTAACCAGTGTTTGAATAGAATAATCAATTTCGCATGCATCTCTTTTGGATCAATATTTGCATGTGGGAGAGCAGAAAGTGAAGCCTGCAGGGGTTCTACTGGTGTCTCCAAAGATACAGAGGATTTTAAAAAGAGAGAGGAGATGAGCTTTCTAAATAAAGGTCCTGATCTCTTTCTGTTTTGTATTAAAGTAAAAGCATAGGTTTGGCCGTCAAATGGGACTGTTAAAACCCTGAGATAAGCTCCTCAACCGCTTTTCAAAATCAAATGTCCTGGCATGTTGTTTGACTCGGTATTCATCAAGACTGAAAGGATTTTGACAGAAGTGTTTCCAATACAGTTAAAACATGATCAAATTCCAAGGCTACAAGCTATTTTCAGTCATTGTAGTGAGGTTATCTTGAATGACAGTACTGTCCAACTAAAATAAAGCCATCATCACCGTAATAAATTTTATAATCAGGATTCATAGGATTAATAAGCCCCTTTCTATAGAAAGTGTCACATCATCAATATTAGTTTCTTATGATCACTGCATTCTGGGAGTTACTCTGTGATATCATGTTTATGTAAATGCATGATTAGATTTCCTTAAATTAACATTTTCCTGTCTATATCAAGACACCTTGCTGTGTTATTGTCCTTTGTGGTGTGTTATTGTGCCCTGGAAACTTACATAAGAATAACAAAGCTGTTGCAAGGAAATCATAATCCACTGGAAAAATTTTAGCCATTTTAACTCATACTGTAATTAGGTTGGTTTCAGAGAAAGTAATGCAGCACCAAGCAGATTTTTTCAATATAATTATATTCTAGCCACTGAGAAACTATTTTCTGATATATGCTTTTGGTGAATCTTACTTATGCTTTTGAACTATCACATTAATTTCTGCCTTAATAATCAAATGCATCTAAATATAACTTGGAATGACAGATGCACAAACTGATAGCGGTAGATAGCCTACAGTAAGATCCATAGTTTGTTGTACACAAATTTTGCAGTTTTGCCTCTGCACATCACCACTATGGACTTTAAATCAAACAATCAATATGTGATTGAAGTGCAGACTTTCAGCTTTAATTCAAGGGATTTTACGATAACTTTGCACGACCTGTTTAGGAATTACATTTCATTTTTATACATAGTCCCCCATTTTCAGAGGCTAAAAATTAATTGGACAATTGACTGACAAGGGGTTTCATGGTTGGGTAATGCCTGTTCTCTTGTTATTTCATGACAAATGAAGCAGAAACAGGATCTGAAGTTGATTTCAAATGTTTAATTTGTATTTTATAGATTTTCACTGTAATTTTAAATAGAAGGCCCAAAGAGAACACATTGCCAGTGCCCATCATTAGGCTGTAAAAATAAAATAATCAGAATCAGAATATTTTATCAGAGGGAAATTGTTTTGTTACAGATGGTCACTTAAAAATAAACATGAAAGATAGAAAATGTAAACAATATATAGAAAATAGGTAAAAATAGTAAAACTAAGGCACTCAAAGTGCAATGTTAAATTAAATTAAAGATTCCAGATATTAAAGCAATACTATGTACAATATAGACAATATATTACAAGTGAAAATATTCCAGGTGCCATAAGGAGGCGTTATAAAGTTTTATGGCTACAGGTAGGAATGATTTCCTGTGGTGTTCTGTGGTGCACTGTGGTTGAATGAGTCTTTTGCTGAACTCCTGTGGCTGTCCAACACGAGATGGAGAAGGTGTGACAGATTGTCCAATATTGACTGTAACTTGGACAGCATCCTCCTTTCTGAAACCTCTGTCAGAGAGTCAGGTTCCACACCCACAATGTTACTGGCCTTGCAGATCAGTTTACTGAGTCCGTTTTTGTCCCCTACTCTCTGTCTGCTGCCCCAGCACACCACAGCATAGAGGTTGGCACTCTTCACCACAGACTCATAAAACACCCTGAGCATCAACCAGCAGATGTTAAAGGACCCCAGTCTTCTTAGAAAACAGAGCTGGCTTTGGTTCTTCTTATAGAGGGCTTCTGTGTTTTTAATGAAGTCCAGTTTATTGTCAATGTGAACACAGATGTATTTGTAATCTTCCACTGTCTCCATACAGTCCCCATGGATGGAAACAGGGGTCACTGGTATTCTTCTCGTCGTCTTCCTCGTCGTCTTCCTCCTCATGTCTAAACCTAATCAGAGAGATGGTAAAAAGTTTATGAGTGGGCAAAACAATAATGTGGTACATTCTTAAAAAGAAGGAATGCACTGGCTAGCTCAGCAATGCCAAAGGACCTGAGAGACCACAGAGGACAACTAAAGAGCATGATGAATGATGATGCATGACAGAATTGTTTCCATTGTAAGAAAAGCAACTTCACAACATCTAACCAAGTCAAGAACACTCTTAAGAAGGTAGATGTGTCATTGTTAAGGTCTATGATCAACACATGCCTTCATGGATGGAAATACAGAGGGTTTACAACAAGGTTTGGTTACACTCACAAACAAGAAGACCAGATTAGACTTTGCCAGAAAACATCTAACAGAGCCTGCACAATTCTGAAAAAAATAAATAAATAAATCTTTGAATAGATGAAACCAAGAACTTGTACCAGAATGATGAGAAGAGAAAAGTATGGAAAAGGAGAGAAACAGATCTTAAGCATACCACATTGTGTGTCAAACATGGTGAAGTCAGTGTTGTGACATAGGCATGTATGGCTGCCAGTGGAACTGGGCCACTAGTGTTCATTAATAATATGACTGCTCATAGAAGTAGCAGGATGAATTCTGAAGTGCACACGGCTATACTCTGCTCAGATTCAGCCAAATTCTGCAAAACTG
The DNA here is from genome assembly GCA_015108495.1 of Heterochromis multidens. NCBI lineage: Eukaryota > Metazoa > Chordata > Actinopteri > Cichliformes > Cichlidae > Heterochromis > Heterochromis multidens. The sequence continues at coordinate 21,995 of VUQS01001156.1, read as the reverse complement.
ATCAGATAACATTTCACAGTGCGAATAAATAATGAATAATAAAGCATACTGCAAAAGCAACCCAAGAATTTCTAAAGGCAAAGAAATGGGATATTCTTCAATTGCCAAGTCAGTCACCTGATCTCAGCCTAACAAAGCATCCTTTTCTGTTATTAAATACAAAAGTGAATGCAGAAAGACCCACAAACAAACAACAACTGAGGGTGGCTGCAGTAAAGGGCTGGCAGAGCATCTCAAGGGAAGAAATGCAGCATTTGGTAATGTCCATGGGTTCTAGATTTTACTTCATTTATTTATTGATATATTTTCATTGCATTATTTCTTTATATATTTATTCCTCTTTTATTATATTTATGTCTCTATTCTTCTCTATTCTTCACCTTAGTTGCTTTTATAATTTACCTTTTACTTATTATTTTTTATTCCAGTGTTTCTGATAGCATTTTCTCATTTTCCTGCTAAAGCACAAACTACTTGAGTGGGCTCGAGTGGGTGTCTGATGTCTAGGTGGGGTTGTAGGGACAGAGGGGTAATGAGAGGGTGTAGTGAAGGGGTTCTGTGTGTGTGTGTTTGTTTATTTTCTGCTTTTAATGTGCACAGCACTTTGAGTTGCATCTTTATTGTATGAAAAGTGCTATATAAATAAAGTTTTGATTGAGTGGTTGATTGATTGATTGATTGATTGATCAGAGGTTGGAGTTATCATTTAAGGCTAGCAAGCTTAGTTATTTTGCCAATTTATAGATAGCCAGCAAGTTTCTAAACACTGGGTCATACAATCGCAAATGACAAATTCCTTATTTTGTTTTTTAAAAAAGGCAAGGAACTTTTTAGTAGCTAAAATAGTATAAATATTTATACACTGTATATGGTTGCGTTAGATTTTCTTTATGTTAGGAAATAAAGAAAAGTGAAAAGCAAAGCTTGTAGGTTATAAAACCCTCAGATAGTTTTTATTAACTCTGTGATTTTCATCTGCTTTGGAACATTTTGTAATATTTCACTTTATTGTTTTTGGTTTCATGACCAGCAATAATACGATTTTAAATTCACTTTTGCTTTGGCATTGTTTCCAGTAGACACATACAATTATTGCCTAAGAAAAGCTGTAAAAAGTCTGTTGTATTCTTCTTGCACTACACCACTGATATTCAGACCGCAGAAGTTAGCTGCTAGTTGAAAAACATGGTGGATTATTTAGCATTATGAGTTAGATATTTCCTTCAGGAGTTGGTGGTGAGATAAGCAAAGTTAAAAGGTGAGGAAATATTGGATTTTCTCAGGTTGACACAAACACAACTCCAAATTAATTCAAATGTTGTCCAGTGCCTGCTTGATGTGAAAATGAGAAATAGTTACTATTATATTTGCCATTCAAACTTTATAAGATATTTAGAGGTTGCTCTGATGCCTTTGAGAAGCTGAAATATCAATTATTGGAAATTCAACAGTTAATTTGAAAATGAAAACCAGTGATGCTTTTTTCCTGTTGTGCATATGCTCAGTCAGACACAGATGATTAGTCAGAGAAGATCTGCAGCTGTCTTATAGTTGTACTTGATGTGTGATGTTAGATGCAAAAGTTTTTGTGTTCCAAGGAGAAGGTAAACAGTAAGAAAAAAGTGCCAGCTATATTGCTGAGTTTGTCGCTCGACTGACTGACATTTCTCATGATAAATTCATGGTAGTGACAAGGCTGAGTGACTCTTGGGGCGCAGGTTAATTTGTCTGGAGGCCTACTGAGCTATGAGTTGTGGCACAATGACAAAGCAGAATGTGACCATTTCATTTTGCAGAGAGTAAGAAATAGGGCGTGAAATGGATGACTCTTTTGGACTGGATATACGTTATCTAGAGATAAGCCATGCTTACCTAGCCATGTCTTAGACTGTGGGAATTCAGGTTTGTCTAAATCTATTTCCAGCTAAACTCAGTGTAAACTTCCTCTGAATAGTCATTTTGGATTTGTATGTCCTTGCATGTGTGTTTGTGTCAGCAGGGAAGGAAATGTTCTTGCTTGGGGGCCAGTGATTGCTAAATCCTAGAATATTTCACAGCCATGTGCTGAGCATTCAGAGGAAAACAAACTGTTTGTTATGTAATTATGTAAATAATTTTTATTCAATTCAATTAAATTTCATTTATATCTAGGAAGTTCCCAACAAGAATTATCTCATGGAGCATTATACTGTATGGTAAAGACCCTAAAATATTGGATTAAGAACGCCCAGGATCCAACAATTATCGGTGACGAGGCACTATTGGGATGGTAGGGAAAGGTAGAAAAGGATAGCATAGTGATACAAACAAAAACAAAGATGACAAAACACAATTGATGGGACAAAGAAACCAAAATGCATGTCATGCAATAATGGAATATAAATGCATCTGCAGTGAAAAAGAAGGGAGCGGAGAAGTACTCGTTGCATCATGAGAGGTCCACAAACAGCCTTAGCCTATCGTAGCATAGATGGTTGAGAGTCACCTGATTCAGCTATAACTAATCAAAATGGAAACTTTAAAGCCTAACCGTCTCCTCAACCCAAACTGGGAGTTGGTTTCACAGGAGAGAGGTCTGATAGCTGAAGGCTCTAGCAGCTATTCTACTTTTGGAAACGCTAGGAAGTACAGGTAAAGATGCACTTCGAGAGCACATGGTACTGTGAGTTCTTTATACTTCCACCAAAGCACAAGAACATTTTTTTATCAGAATTCCTGAAAAATGTAACACGTGTATTTTGCGCGGATGGCTAGTTAAACTGACAACCTAAACAGTTGCAGTCAAATACATGAGGACGCTGATGCAAGACAGAGGTTGGTCAGCAAATGTTTTGTGAAACTCTCATCACACCATAATGAAGATGCTTAACCTTTTAAAAATGATGAAATGAAATGATAAAATGTGTTTCTATAAGAAAAACAATTACAGCTTTATTTTTCTCAGTACTGGTCACTGAACTTTGTGTCAGACATTCCAAGGGAAGCAAAAAGCGCTTCATTAAGTATTGCATTAATCACCATGATACATTAACTGTGGGTAGTTATGGTAATGTGGCTGAAAACGACCTGTTATGCCAATGATCTCATTAATTAAGCTTAATGCTTTAAGTTTTAATTAGGAGATATTTCTGTCAATGTACTTGTCTTCACCTGGGTGGCAATAAAATGAGCCGGAGGGATATAACTGCTGATGAGTAACATCACCTTGTGAGTAATACTAACATTGTATTTAATCACTACTTCACTCTCTGATTAAAGTGCAAGCAAAGAAATACTTTCTTTTTCCTATTTTTATTTTCAACATTTTCCCCAATTTAGTTGCTTGGCAACCAGAAGAGCGTAGTGCATATCATGCAATTCACCGTGTGCCATAAATTTGAAGGAGAGAAAGATTGGGTCTTGTATGAATATGGTTTTCACTTGAACTCAGGTATTTTAAGTCATAGCCGGTATGATTTTTAGATACTGTTGGCTTCTTTCAACTATATCTAGGCAGGTGGAGCTTTGAGTTAAGCGGCCACTAAACTGAACAAAAAGAGGCAAGACATAATCCGTGAAGTACAGGTCAGCGGTGTCATAGAGTATGCTTCACTTAGATGGATGAGTGCTCACCTGACTCATCTTGGCCAGATAGAGGCTTTAATTGGAGTGGATGAGGTGTCCTGCCGGTTCTTAATTAGCAGTAACTGTCCTCAGCATCAGACATCAGGTTGCTGCTGTCTTGTACAAGCTGGACACCCATAACTGCCCACCTACAACTGCCCTATGCTCCCTCCTCCATATGTCAAGTATTTCACCATTCACCATACCATACCACCGTATCTCCTCTTCCACCCATGAGCACACTCCTTGGACAAAGCTTTAATCCAAACTGCTGTCCGAATATGGAATAGCCTCTGAGAGGAATGTCTTGGCCAGATAACAGACACTGGTTTCCAAGCCTTTAAGAGCAGATGAAAAGAAAACCTCCTGACCACACTGTTAACAGAATTTCACTTTTGAACGGCAGTGAACCATGTGATTGGTCAGCCAGTGTACTATACTTGTGCATTTTACTTGGATATTGATCACAATCGCAATCAATTAAAGACTTTAAAAAAAACTCTCGCTCATACAGTATAAGTTTATCACACACTCCCTTTTGCATACTCTGCAACTTTGCAACTAGTGCATGAGTGAGGAGGAAAGTACGAAACAATCTTTGGAAGTTTTGTGGCATTACAGCATATTGTCCTTAATAAACATACTCATACAGTGCCAATGCGTTAAAATTGTACGAAAAACCTTAGAAATTTAGCTTTGTATAGAAGGGAGTAGTATGAAGTTGTTATTAAGAACTATCAGCATAGAGACAGCAAGATATAGTCTACCTGATGATTACAATGCCACTCAATAATAATGGCAAAAATAGACAAAAAAATGTACAAAGCCATGTATGTAACTGGTTTTCTGAACAAACTAAACTAAGAAAAGCATCATTAAAACACATTTTCGAGGTGCTACTTCTTAATTACTGCACAGTCACACTGAGCAGCTGAGGGGTCAAATGTTTTGTTCAGGGACACACTCTTGGGACATCTCAGTTAATAAAGCCTTGAAAAGAAAAAAAAAAAAATACTAGTGATAAATTGTCCATTTATTAACCAATATCATGCAATGTCTGAATAGAGACAGACTAGTAGTCTGTTTTACTCAACAGAAACTGAGACAAGACCATCTTGTTACTGCTCATCAAAAGAAAGCCCTAACAGACCAAATCCTACTAATCCATCTTCACAAGAGTTCAGACGAGTTGTACAGCTATATGGAGGTCACTTTGTCCTCACCCGGGATTTAAGCAGAGTGAATGTGCTGTGATTATTAGGATGTAAAGGAACTCATGTTTCTATTGTTGGTTTTCCTTCCAAGTTAGTTGATAGTCAGCTCTAGCCTGTGAGACTCCTGTTTGCTTTAGGTTTAGAATGAATAAATATACGATTCTGACATAGATATATCTTTACACTGTAACACAAGGTCTTTTTTTTTTTAAATCAGTTTCAGGCTGTTTCATTTAATTACTTATCAAAGGAAGCCTAGAGGCTGAACAGTGTTCATTAGTTCAACCTAAAAATGGGAATCAGCTGAACAATTAGACACAAAAAAAAAATGTCTAGATTAGATTACACGAGATTTCATGTTCTTCTTATCATATTTAGACCCCAAGGACCAAGCAACTTCCCATTCCTTTGAGGGTTTCAACCTTAAACCTGATGCCCAGTAGTATGTGGTAGTTAATTCCTGACATTATTTCAAAATTGTTGGTGTCTGTTTGTTTTCCCACCTGCAACAGTAAATGAAGACAGTGTCAAAATAACCATTTGTGTCAATCGACTGACCAGTCTAGCTTGTTAAATGCAGTCCTTAAGTACCAGGCTGTCTTATCTGTTAATTCAAGTTTCACAATTATCAATCAATCATGATGACAAACTTGCCTATGGGTGAAATCAGGAGGATAAAGAAGAGACCATTTTTGAGAGTTTCTGATCCTACAGAAGCAAAATCAGTAAGATGGTGGTTTTAGCAGAGAACCTGCATGTTTATTTTTGAATAGATGAATATCAATTCTTTTTCTGAGCTGTTCTGAATACATAAACGGGATGCTATCTTCCCAAAGCATTCTAATTCTGAGGCACACCTAATGTACCAACAGCTCACATTCACTCTTTCAGGCCTATAATCAAGTTAGCACAGACCTAATCACGTTATCATGTGTTCATTTTTCCTGGCAAATTTACATGCAAGGCTGTTTTTGCATAGGTGTGTTTCATATACTGTACAGTATGACAATTTTGTTGCTTATTGAAATATGTTAAAGAAAGAAAAAAACATGAGAACTGTTTCAATCCTGCCACTATTATACTCCTCCTACACATGCACAGACATTGATCATGATTATATAGTGATTATACATTCTACATGCCAACCACGCAACATAAGAGTGAAGAGTGGAGGGGAGCATTAAGGGGCTTGGCGACTGTGGTACCCCCTGCTGAGATGAGAGGGGAGGTAAGAGCCAAGGAGAGGGGAGTGTGGAGAAGTCTAACCAATCGGCTGTGTGCTGGGAACAGGACCAATCATGGCAACTGCTTGGGGCTCTGTTGCTCCCTCTTTCTCTGTAATTCTCCCTTTTTCTTACATCTCGATCTTATTTACTTTTCTCTTCCTAAATGATCTTTCACTCCACTTCTCACCCCCTTCTTTTTCTCTGCTGTCTGCCTCATGAATCATGTGATTGGGCGTCGCTCACCTCTTTTAGTCTCACCCTAACCTCTATACTACGGAGCACACCCCTCCAATTTCATTCGCAACCCCACCTGCTCCACTGAACACTTTCCTCCCCCTGGTTTCTTATTCACTGGCCACCCTGCTTTGCACAGTCCACTCCCCTTCACCAGATTATTATTCTGTCTGCAGTCACTAAGGAGATGCACACACCATCCATCACAATGTACAAAATTCTCAGTGCACAGATTCGGTTGGGTCCTAATTAAAAAGCCTTTCCACTCGTTTTCTTGAGAGATAATTAGACTTTCATCTCACCAGGATGCCACATCCATAGATCCATTCTCTTCCAGGAAGTCTATAAGAGAAAAAAAAAATACATTCAAGAGTCTTAAACTATTATCCTTCAGGGCACGAATCAATAATTAAATATATCTTTTCTTACAAAAAAGCCTGCCCTGAATGAAAAAAAAAATCTAAAACGACTAATATCTTTAATTCTTAAAGAAAATTAGCTAAACTGAATTGGGTCTGTGTGATATATTTCTTTGAAAAATTAAATAAAAGGTCACATCTGTTCTGCATGAGATTTCATATAACACCCTTTTTAGTGAAAGACATTGATTTTTAAGTAACAACAATGATGCAAGGGCCCATTTATAGCTGTACACAGCAGTGTCTTGGTGTAGCTCTGATGTGAGCTTGGAGGCCATGGAGCTTTGGGCCTGATATGAGACAGCTGGAAGGGTTGAATTATTGAAGAGCATGGACCAGCTCTGAAACACAGGCCATGTCCTCCCAGCTGCTCCATGTGCTGAAGCCGACACTTCGGCAGTCGTCAGACGTGTGCAGTTAACAGGGTCCATCTGTTATTGAGGCGTAATGAACGCAGTCATAGCCATGGAGAAATGAATCACTGCCACTTTATTAGTGTACGACAATAGCAATGATTGTGCCATCCGTATAGTTGCAATAATAATAATTATAATATTTGTGATTAGAATGATGATTAGAATGCAGATGATGACAGTGGAGATGAGGGTGATAATGAAGGTGATGTGTGCCTGCTATGATGATGATGATGGTGCACAAAAGCACGGTTTGGGAAAATCAACATGGTGACAACATTCACATTTATGTTCATTATGCATGCATGAAATAAAAATGATTTGCATATTGGCACTGGACGGAAGGACTTGCAGATCTGGAGACAAAATAACAAAATATTAAACTTACTGTAGCTGTAATTGTTGACAGTTCCATGTAAACACCTGCCAAATTGAAAACCCATCATTCTAATGTAGAACAGCCAGTGTTGAAAGGCATGCAGAGTGTTTCCTCCAAAATCAATAACCAGCCTGCCTTTCATTACATAAGTGAAATTTGTATTCATCTCAGAGATATATATTTATCCCACTTATACCCTTGGCTCAGGAGCAAATTCATTTAGTAATGATTACCTGACTCAGGTAAAACCAATTTCCATTCACTTGTTACCCTGAGTTGGTGACAAGGGCACATCCAGGGTCACTTTTCAGCAGTTTTTGGTTGCATGCACACCATCAGCATTTGATGCCATGCAGTCTGTGTGTGCAGTGTGTGTCTGTATGTGTGTGTTGGGGATCCATTTGCTTTAAGACCGTCAAAGTAGATACGTTGCAATGACATAAACAGAGGTAGTGCACCTTGGCTTTAGTGCTGCTGCTTAGTTTGAAGGCTGTCAGCAAGGCTGTGTGGGCGTTTGGCAGTCTCTCTCTCTCCCCTCGAGAGCTACATTCAGATAAAAATACTCAAAGTCCTCATAGAAACAGGAGGGGTGTGGAGTCTATCTTATATGTTACGATGTGAAACTTGGATAAATGTAGAAAAGTTTTTTTTTTTTTTTTTCTTGATGAGAAAACAGTGCTTGATTTATAAATGCACATTACTTAGTTATTTCTGTCAACATGAAATACTTTAGCCCAAAGGTAGACACCAGTGCATTATGTCATTTTGAAGGTTCCTTCCTTCCTCCAGGATAACTAACTAGGAACCACCTTTTTTGACTGTGGGCAGAAAAGAAATAGAGAACTGGAGACATGCTACCTTCACAGGAAATATAGTGTGAATATAGTTTGTGCTACATTCTTCCAAAATTTGGAATGATCCGGCTGGTTTAAAAACTACATCAGTTAAAACAAGTTATATATATATATATATACAGCTAAAATACATTCATTAAAAGCTCTAAACATAAATGACTCATAGGAAAAAAAATATAAAACTAAAATGTTAGATTTGCATTTTACCTTGAAATTTCACTTTACACCAATGCAGATTAATAAGTTTATTCTTTTTCAACACTTAAACACTCTGTGTTTTAGATGTCAAGGAACAAGGCTGTAGATACCGCTGTTACTATATAATTATCAGCCCACATTTTGCATGCAAATGTGCTAGTCCTTAGCACCTAATTTCAGTGAAAGGTTAACTAGTATAACTCTCTAATTTGTGTACAAAAACATTTCAATTGTAAAACAGGATATGAAGCTACTATTAACAAAAAAAAAAATGCATTAAGTAACTTAGTGGCAACATTACCTGCTCACAAATGTCCTATAAATGATATATACAATTAAATTGCCATTTATGTTCCTGAATTTGAATAATAATCTGACTTCAGTGGCATTCATTAGATTGCAGACTATACACATGCTTTTGTTTTCATCAAACAATACAAATCAAAAGACAATAAACACTAAAGACTGGCTGCCACACACTGGAGGTGGTCTATTTTATACTAATTTTATCCAAATGTATTTTCAAGCCTTCCAAACAGAACTGAAATGCACCAATACAGATTGTAGGATGTTTTCTTTTAAGTAAGGAACTGATTTTATTGTAGAAGAAAGTGCAGTGTGAGTAACTCTGAGTTGTATTCAGCTCTGGTAGACGTAAAAAAAGGCTTAATGAAGGTTATTTAACTCCTCAGGCTCATCAAGATAAAAACAGTTACCAGCTGCACCTCACAAGGCTACATTTGGAATTTCACAGATCATAGGTTTTTCCTGCAGTTTTATTTCCACTGCTATTCACTTTGTTTCTCTCTATTACAAACCATGGAGATAATAGTAGATGCCATCAGAAGTTTTCTTTTTCACTGTCAAACTGTGCCTTTGACCTAATTCTGCCCCTTGGCCCTGTAATCTGCCCTGCTCCTGGGTTTTCTGCACTATGGTAGGGCGTCCTGTTCTTGGAGGTTGTTGAGTGAACTAGCCCTCTAAAAGCCCTTCTACACTCTGTTTGGAGGGCTAGATGACCACTTCACATTAATACCAAAAGAAGTGGGACATCCTACAAGGCAGTATACTAAATGGATGAGTAGGGTCAGAAGATTAAAAAAAAAAAAAAAGGGGGGGGGGGGGCTTTTTAAAAAGAAAAAAAAAAAAAAAAATCCAATT
>VUQS01001156.1:0-12274 GCA_015108495.1 Heterochromis multidens | reverse complement strand
AAAAAATAAAAAAAAAGAGGGGGGGGGGGGGGGGCTTTGTACCATGAGATAATGAAACAAGAGTCTCATTATTCCATCTAAATAATAGGTTCCTAGGCATGTGATCTGCATTTACCAACATTAATAACACTCACTGAAATCCCTGCGGTGTCAAAATTAAACATGCATGTGTAATGTATGTATGCTATGTGACATCTTGTTTCCATACAATTAGTCGAGATGTAGTCTAACTGTTGAGTTAGGCAAGCGTTTACATGTGTAAACCAAATGTTCATCCTTTGAGATGTTGCTCCTACGATGGGAGCTCTCATTAGCATTGACATCAGTAGCTCAGCATCACATGCTTGATCTCAGTGAAGTTACTTTAACTTCATGGGGAGTTCTGTCACACATGTTTTGACTCACATATCAGTTTCTTTGGTTTACATTTGTGAAAATTCTATGAAGTGAATATTGCTTAGATGTCTACTGAAAGCAAACACATTTTTCCCCCATTAAACTACCTATGGCAGTGGTATTGGTTCTCTCCAAACTTAGTCTCTCTCTAATTAGCTGCTGTGCGCATCTGACAAGAACAACAACATCTTTGTTGCTCTGCAGGGGGTAGCAGAGGGTCAAACAGCACCAAGCTATAAACAGCACAACAGCAACACATTCCAGCTCAACAGCTAAATTTAGGTTTGCCGCCAAAGTCGTGCAAATCTAGAGGACTGGAAAACCCTGACAAGCTGTCTGTTAGTATGTCAGACATGCACCTAACCCAACAAGGATTTGTATTAAATAATGAAGAGTTTGAGACAATTTTGGATCTGGAACACTGTGGTGCATAAGGCACATTAGCCTTTGCTTTTGATTCCTGTCCTGCTTTAGGGAGTGATGTTCAAAGCCCTTCCACAGCAAAATGCCGCCTGCTTTCAAAGACCCCCTGCTGCTTGTGTCAGAGCACAAGTTCTCTCTGTACTCCATAAATTAAAGTTATCCCAAATGTCTTGTGGCATAAATTGAAGCTTCAAACCTCTGCACGCATTAATTAGGACTATAACACAACCTTGCTGTATCCTCATACACAGCAAGTGGTTTTCTAACAATTTCAGTGTTGCTTCCCAAAAATTATATTACCTTTGGTTGATCCATATCATGTAATAAAATAATCTATTCTACAGCCATTGAAGATGTTATTATTGTGATTATTATTACAAAGTTTTAGTTCTGATGTTGTCTAGAATTGTTAAAACCATTTAATCATGTCTTTAATAAAACATGTCTTCGTTAAATAGAATATTGATGAAAATACTGTCCCTTGTGGATATACATTATTGGATAATCCCACTACAGAAACCCCAGAGGTGAGAGGATTGATTACATTTTTCTGTCTTTACTTGCCCTAATTAAAGATCTAAGGGACAGCCCCACATGGGAGGAAAAACTCAGCTGTTTCATCCGCATACCACATCATCCTGGTTTATACAATGACATACCTCCTGTTTTACCTATACAGTATACCAAGGCTCATTAGTGTATCTGAGTTCATTGTGATTTAACCACAGATTCTACACTTGGCATGTGGATGGGAGAGCACACCTGCTGAGTGTGTGAATATAGCACACAAGGAGATATGAAATACCCATGTGATTTTCTGCAATCGCCACATGACATTATGCATTATTTCCTCTGTGTGGATCTCAAAAGGACACAACCCTCCACTGCAAAATATGCCATGAAGCTGTCAGAGGAAAGGAATTATCATTGCTTGTTTCTACTGATTCAAAAACCCACACTGCACGACAATGAAACAGATGGCGAGGCATAAATGTTAGTCAATTCCATTGATTCTGCGACAGGTGCCAATCAAAGTGCTGCCGCTGACAATTTTGATGACGACAGAACACAGAGTTAACATGCTTCATTATGCTTCCTCATTATCTGCAGAGACGCACGCCAGCGAGTTTCGACAAATGGACCTCTCACCTTCACAACAGCTTCATTTGAATCCAAATCAATAATTCTCTCTCCAACCCGAAAGAAAACAATGATCAAAATGGGGTCTACAATACTTTCAGTACTCCAGAGGACCTTTTCTTTTGCTTGGCAAGAAATTGCCCTTAAATTGAATTTGGAAATCAGCATGGCTAAAAAAAAATCTTTACTAAGCAAATGAGTGAACATTGTCTTTTGGTATCTGAAGTCAGCAGGGAGAGGAGAGGTGTTCAACCCTGATTGGAAGCACTATTGCCAACAAAACAATTCAATTGTGGTGCCCAGATTGGTTATTTGTTTCAATTGTCCAAATAATTCCGACTACATTCATTCTAATTAAGTTCAATTGAATTGTGTTCTTAGGAACCAGTGGAAACAGTGGTCAGTGGTCGGGAGATACTGAGACTGATTTGATTACTTTGCCCTAAATAATTTTACATCCCAAGTGTATTAAAAAACACTGTGAAGTGAAAAATAACTCTGAAACACAACATTTGAGCCATTATCTTATCTGAGCAGATAACATAATCAGCAAAATATCCAAAAGGCTGGACTCACTACAGCAAAGCATTTTCCCCTGCTTTTTAACCTCAGGAAATTGTCATAGTCAAGTTAAATTTGATATGAAACATTTCAAACTTAAGGTTATTGATTTGAAGAATTTTCAGTTAAGTGTTAAACAGCTAGATTGAATGTTAATATCAAATGATAATAACATTTGATTTAAAGAAACAAATTTGAAAAAAGAAGTCAATGACACAAAAACTGACCTTGATAATTCAGCTCCAAACACTATATGTAAAGTACATACAAGGGCTGCAAATGATGGTTAATAGAAATGGTTTATTCATTTAGTGTTAGAATATAATTTGTCAAAAAAGCAGAATTCCCACTATCTAAGATTTTATTCATGAGTGAGAAGTCACTCTTATGCCACTAAAGGAAATTACAAAATTAATCTGTTACAAAAAGTGGAAAGTGGATTTGTAAGGTTTACTTCAATGGATTTTGTCACCCTTGGGTAGAACCAGGTAAGCTATTTTCATATTGCTGGTCATGTGTTTGGCTGAATAAGCTGACTATATAATATATATCTTCATATTAATCAACCAACATTGACTTTATATAAAAAAATAGAAACATTTACTTGATTATGTTAATTAATAATAATAATTAAAGCAATTATGCTATTAAACAATAGCAGAGAAACAGCCAGATAAGGACTGGATTGGATGTGCTTCATAAATGATATAAATTAATGCATCAAATTCATTATTCAAGTATCAAAACAGCTGTAAATAGTTGCAGAAAATTCAAAACAGGCATATTTTATTATGTCATACACAAACTTTATCTGTATCATAAGAAATCTATCTTCCAAGAAATTTTATATCATTCATTTAGTGTAACATTTAGTATTTCACCTGTCGGGACAGGTCAGATGTTCAGTCTTTTGCAGCACATCTTGACTGCCTGTCTAGATTGCAAAAGCTGGATTGACACTTGCATTCCTCTGTTGCACAATTTTTAGTCTAAGTTGTCAACAGTCTTGACAAAGTGCTTCATAACCAGCCAGTTTAAAAGGAGCTGTTGTCATAGCTGTTAGCCATCAGCGTGAATAGCAGCGAAAATATTTTCTACTGTTCAGGACTTTCCACATTCACACTGTAGCTTAGAAAAAGCCTTTCTATTAAATTAATATCACTACCTGTGCACTCTATATGGAGTGCAAAATAGAAAACTCCATAAAAAGTACCATTTCATGCATTTTTAAAAAAACATTATTCCTCATTTAAATTACTGTTATGCATAAAGTGCTTTGTTGTGGTTCAAAATGACAACAAGCCACACAAAAGGCACTGTCACTCTATTGCTAAACATTACTTATTATGACCACAAACCATGTAAAAATCCACAAATGCATGTGAATAGGGGCATCTCTGTCTTTAATTGGTTTGACAGATACTTTGACAAAATTCTCAAATCTAAAAAAAAATATTTATTACATTTTAAAAGATTCCTCTGCTGGTAGGAAGTTTCCTTTGTTAATCACTATCTGAAATGCATCAAACTTAATAAGATGAACAGATGATGTTGCATATTGTCTGCTCATCCGTGATATGCATGGAATTGTTTGCTCTTTTTATCTAGCATTGTTAGTAAATCTAAACAGCTGTGTGCGGTGAGCATATAAGTCTTGCATCACTAGTCAAGCACAAACAGCAAAAGAATGATTCCTTAACCTTTACAGTGTTAGAGAATGCACCCTGAAGTATTAAGAGACAAGCATTAAAGCTATAAAGGACAAGGATTAGATGGTTTTAAACTGCCAGTACAAGCATTGTTCTTGCTAATTAGCTCATTTTCTAGTATAATTTTCTCTAAGTAGGTTATTTACAAACCCACTGACGGTCATTACTTTACCAGCTAAATGAAGTAAAGATTTTATACAGCGAGAAGGGACTGAAACTGATTGATGCCCAGGCCTTTTACCCATTTTTTATTTAGAGCAAAGAGGTCATGTAATCAGAGCACCAGAGTAGAAACTAAGTCCAAATTCTATTTTTATCTGCTGATTAACTGGTGTTTAGTGTATTTGTTTGCTTATTGAGAAGAACTTGTAAGACTGATAATATGTATTACTACCCCGTATTACGCAGCAATTAAAATCTTACTGCTCTGACGCTAGGACGGTTGTTGACAGTTACTCATTTTAGCCTCCTTTTATACAAAAAATCAAAAAATCAAAAATCAAAGTCATTCAGAACAAAATATATTTTATGTTTCCTAAAAAGTAAAAACTATACTGTCCCAATATATTGACAGTTAAGGACACCTAAAAGGCCCCAAAATGAACTGTGGGGGAGACGTGAATAAGGACACAATAGGTGAAAGACTACTAAAGATATCAACAACAAAAATCTTCATTGATTTGCAATATATCAATGACAAGTCAGTTGAAGACCAAGAAACCAAGACAAGTTATTGATTTGCAACTCAAACAGGAATAGCTTAGCAAAACACCACAAAGACTTAAACAAAGGTAATGCAAAACAAGGTGAGGTAAAAGGAATAACAGTGACCAAGTGTAAGGGAGCCCAAAGTTTCATTTGTCTGTTTGTACAAGTTCTAGAAAGATATTTAAATTGGATGTACTTTTCCAATTATTTGATAACAATCCCCTGTCAAGAAGTCTTTAGACAATTCCTAAAATCCTTAAGGAATCAAATAGGAATTTATCTTATTTTGGGACAAATCCTCCAAGATTTATAGCCTAAAGATGGATCTTTGGGCCAAATTCTCCTCTGCTCCAAATTTGTTTTGGCACTCCGAGGGTTCAAGAGTAATTTTGAGATAACTTCCCATATTAATAAAAGACATGATGACATAAGACCTAAGAAGCAATTATTTACTCATTAAATGGGTTAGCAGGTTGGCCTAAAGCTGCAAAGGCTAATTAATAAGGTAGTCGGCTCAATCCCTGGCGGGAGGCTGTATTCCCTCTGTGAGCCAGTGACTGAGGGCTTCCAAGTGTTACTTCTTGAGTGCAGAACAACACAGATATAAAGTGACTGACAAAGGCCCTTGACCCCAAACTCATCAAACATAAAGAAAATAATGGATATTTTGCTCCTATTGAGTTGAGGGTTATTTAAAAGACTGCAAGCATATCAAAGTTTAATGTCAGAATATGAGGCCTGGAAATAGTAATATCCCACTAGTGAATAAGCATTCACCCTTCACTTTAATTCAAGCATGTGAAGATTACACACTTGAAATTCTTGTAATAGCATCTCAGGTGAAAATATTCCTTCCTTATTCTGTAATATTGTGATCAGACAGAGCATCTTGACGCAGTTAGCATCACTTAAAACCAAAATCAATAGATCACATTGTGTATCCACAAATCTAGCATCTGTAAAGCCATTTGTTCCTATTGTTGTGTATTTTAACAGCCTTTTTCATTAAGTTAACCAAAAGCGGTACTTAAAATAGTGCCTGATTAGAGGCTGATAAAAACTGCAGTGTCCAGCTGCTTTGTGAAAATTTAAAGCTTATGCACTGTCTATTTGTGAATTTGAAAATTAACAGGAACTAATTAATTCAAACCTTACTTTCCTGGACAAAAGTCCTCAGTGTAACCTTTACCTCATTTTATAGAAGACACTGGATCTGGATCGGAAAAAGAGATGTGCAAACGTCTCCATTCTCAGGCTAGATTTTCAAAAGTCTGAAAACAGACGCCAAAAGATGTTCAGGAGTCTAGTTCCCTCTCAGATCACTTGAATTAAAAATATACTAAAAGGTTATTGTTATTTTCTCCCCAGTGAAGCATGGTGCCTAACTTACAGTTAAGGGATAGAAAATGCATTGATAATTTTCATAGGCTTTGTAGACAGTAAGAAAAATATAGAATATCACCTTTTTCTTTTTTTTGAATTGTGCTTAAAATGACTCATGTCACATTCTTTCATGTCACAAAGTCATTTCATGTCAGTTATGAAAGAATTAAACTACATATAAGTGGATCACTAAAGCTACTGATTTTTGAGGTACTAATGAACATACAAAAAGGATTTCCCTTTCAAAATACACCACCACCAACAACAAATGAATCTAATTTAGGAATATATACAGTCTCTTCTTGGCTTCTTAGCATTCACACTGGTTGCTGGCAACAGTTTAGGTGCTCTTATTTTATTATGAACTGTTGTACTTCAGTCCTTACCCCAGTACCTTGACAGAAAATGTGACACTGCAGCAATGTCACCACTTTGAAGGCTAGATGACCCATAGCAACATCAGGAAGCTAAAAAGTAAAATAGATAAATAAAAATAAAAAAGTAAATCAGTCATTCCATCAAACAATTTGAATCCCACCTAAATGTGATAGGGTTACTCCTCCCCAGATACTAGTGTGTCTTATCAGGATGTTTCAGGCAGCAGGGAATAGAGAGACAGAGAGAGAGGGAAAGAAAACACAGATGTGCCCCTTCCAGTGCTGGAAAAAGTGCCTCTTCTTGCTCTCTTATGCGTGAACAGGAATTTAAATCTCCAGAGTAATACCTGTGGTTTTGTGATACATTTACCAAGACATATCTCCACTAAAGACATCACAAAACCCCTTTAAAACAACTTTGGAAGATGTTTAGGGATCAGGTTTTTGCAGCAGTTGGATCCAATGTACTGGAAAAATCTCAGAATTTTCTATGTGGCAACACTATTTTCAGGGGAATAGTCCCACATCCACCTCATTTTCTTTCTGTATTATGTATTTATAGATACTTTATTTTCATTCAAACAATTCAGACACATCAGTAGGCTGTCAACTAGACCTTAGCCACTTGTAAATCTGATTTAAAGTATCTTGTGGTCTTCGGCCTTATCATGCGAATACAAGACTGAAGCTTTATTATTAGACATACTGTGTCATAAACAGAATAGCAGAATTGCACTGTGTGGTTAATGCTTCAGCCCCATCCACTGGATCACAGGCACAATTACATTGTGATTGACTTAGCTGGATCACTAAAGATACTGATGAGCACTGCTCTGCCACTTCCCTTTGTCTAAACAGCAATTTCCCCTCCCAGCAGAGTGACTTTAATATATGTGCAGTATGTGCAATGAATCTAAAACCATGACTCAGGTGTTTAAATATATCAATGTTGACTACAAAAGGAGAAGTAAAGAGTGATTTCGATAAATGGAAACAACAGCACAGAAATCTATGTGACAAAATTAAGGAGCCTTGTCCCAGATGTACCTTTGCAAGAGAGTTTTAATGCATTTTTTTCTAACTTAAACCCAGAGTTCAATTTTTTACATTGATGTACTTGGGGGGCTTCCTTGTTCAACTTTATTCAAATTGACTCCTGAGAGATGAATGTCCTTTAAGCAAAATGGGAAATAAATGGGAGCAATGCTTAATTTCCTGTTGCTATCGCTCATAAATTTAGAAAACAAACTAGAACTTATTGCATCATTTATCATAAAACTACAGTATACCAAAGGGAGTATGTTATGCTTTATTACATATACTAGACTGCCCTGTAAGATGCATATACTTCCTGACCAGGTGGAACTTTTTGAAAATACATTTTCTTATATTGCCTTGAGACAATTATGGAAAATAAATCACCAATTAGACATTAGACAGAGAAAAAGTAAGGCTGGATTATATTTTAAGGACAAGATGTTAACAAAATTATGTTTAAAATGCAGGGAAGGGAGCTGATGTCTTGAGCTAAGGAAAAACTGGAATAATACAGGTGGTCCACACTGTATTCTTCACAATGAAGCTTCCTTATATTTCCACTGAAGTATCAGGACAGTATACATGACACCTAACTGGGCACTGTCTTCCTGCTTCCGTCTGTTAGTTAGAAGTGCATGCATGGATTTACGGTATCTTTAATCCGGCATGTCTGACAGTCTGTTCAGCAAGCTTCAGCTAAATGAAAAAGCAAACACTGAATGGCCTCAGATCCTAGTTTGCACAAGATTCAATCACAAATAATACAGCTGTATCTAAGCTCCTGAAGCCTCTGTAGATGGCTGACTGACTATGCAGATTTGCTAACATGATCTGAAGAGCTGACATGACTCAAACTTAAAAAAAAAAAAAAAACTTTATGCAAATGAGGGCTTGTTATTGAATGACATTGGCTTTTCTTAACATATGTGCATAATATTTAAACCTCTATAGTGCATTGACAAGAGGGATTTGACATACAGTAAAGTGCAATGTAAATGTTTGTATTATTTATTTTTTAAAGCTGCATGAAAACATGAGAGGAATGACAAAGTAAGTACCTGCTGCACTTATTAGGAGCCAGGGGGCAACTTTTGTTTCTCCTGTCAGTTTAGAGATATGGTACCATATGGTTTTTGACAGTGACTTTTACAATCTGAGAATTAAAAATCTTTGCTTTTCATTAATTGTTTTGGCTAAATGTTTTTATGTAGGATTAACTTTTTGTTTAAATGTTATTTTGAAAAAATCTGAATTAAGGGTGTTTACAATAGCATATATAATATATATAGTATATCCTATATATACAACTAAAATACTGTATATTAATCATTAAATTAGATTTTTTTTTTAAAATATGGTTTTGTCATTCACAACATCTCAGAGGTTATAAGGAGCAGTAATCCCAGTTGTTCAAAGCATAGCACAGTTGGTCACTAAACTTAACAAAAAAGGTATGTGTCAAATAAATTTGCAGCTAGCTTACCTGGGTAATTGGAATTTCTTGGCTATGCTTTAAGTTGTAAAAGCTGGATAAACCCTCTAACTTTTTTTTGTAACTTGATGAAAAAAACTTTTATAGTGGGAGTACTTTAATTGATGTTGGATGAGAGACTTAGGTTGTGTTTTCTCTGAAGACAGATCTGTTCAAAGAAATAGCCCATCCTGTGTCCTGTGCCAGCCATGGAATATATAAATATAGCTGGTATCCCAGCTTACCTTTCTGGCATTTTACCCCATTTTAGCCCTTTGAAAGTCAACTTATCTTTTAACAGAACTGGCAATTCTACGATCAGAACTTTTCCATTGGCAACTGTGTTACAAAGGCAGGTTTTTGGACAAACCTTCAAAGCATCTGTTTAGGACACTCCAAAAAAAGAACTTGTAACCTAAGCTGTCATTCATGAAGAAGAAAAAAAACATTGATTTCAGTAGATTTCTTTTGTTCAATTGTCATTTTTTTGAGACACAGGATGAATAAAAAGTGCTGATGCTTGTTTTTCTGAAAAATCTGTCAAAAATTCTCTTCTTTAAAATCTCTGTTCTCTAAAATTAACATATTCAATAAGAATATGTACATTTAAATGTATTTAAATTTACTTTTATTATTTAGTTTACAACTCATGTCAAACTAGCTATTTCGTATCTTTTCCAACTGATAAACACCAACACCTCTGTGATTTAGTAATGCCATTTGTTTTGACAATCTAACCAGCCTGCTGCATCTCTCTGGGCTTAAACACAGCCTGAAGAACTCTTTTTTTTAAAATTTATTTATTTATTTAGTTATTTTTTTGGTGCTTTGGTATAAACAAGGAATCTCTGTTATTCTACTATTTCACGAGAATCTGCAGTACAGAGATTCAAAAGCTATGTTTTGGTCACTTAATAACTGTTTCTTTTACATATCTTGTCAACCAGAAAATTGTTTATGAAACAGAAAGTGGAGTGGTGTAAAATATTAGAAACACTTTTAAATGGAATGCAGTCCACACAGCAACCATGCACTAAAATCTTCGATAATAAAGTGGAATCATCATCATTTTATCAACGTCAAAAATTAAAAGGTGTTTCATAAAAGTAGAATTTAGAGCAAATTGTATTGTATTAGATTTAACATATACTGACTTCAAATCAGTATCACCTGGGCCCTATTTTAAAACACCTACTGCATATCACTACTAACAACTGCCAGTCATAGCAGATGTCTAAGCAGATGTGGTTCATCATGCGTTACAGCACTGCAGTGGTTTGGTTATATATACATACAGCTTTTAATGTTGCACTTACCTATTCTGACATAGTTATAAAGGACATTAAGAAACAATTTGAAAGGACATAGGTGATTAATGAAGTTATTAGTCAAAAGAGATTCTTATAGGTGCTGTTGTTTAATTTGGATCAATAACACAGGTGGAATTAATAATACTCTTCCCCTCTTATCCATTTTCTCTCCATCAGATACCTGTCAAACCACACTAGGACTTCCGATTGTTTAAGGAAAACCAATGAATAAAATATAAGTGAAAATTGTATTTTTCATATGAATAATGTAAAAGAGGGCACACTGTTGGCGTCCACGTCTCAAGGTTAGACTATATTGTTAGTTTCTTTGCCTGGCCCACGCTTTGTTCTTGTTTGATTCAAAATGAGAGGATCCAATTCTATCAAGTTTTCTGTTTTGAGGGACACTTTGCCTCCTCTGCAGGGATATGTTATTCAAGGAACTTCAAAGAAAATCCCAGCATGAGGCGTGTAGTGTCAACGTAGTGCCATATGGTATGACTTGAAGAGCATGCCAAAACTTCTCACCACAGACAGTTTCCTTCGCTCTGTCACAATCAAATGCTTCTTACCAGGAGGTAAATTGAAGGAGATGAGGAAAAGACTAATGGAACATTGGGATAGATTTATATGCTAAAATGACTGAAGATAATACTCATCTGATGACTTAATGCCAAACGTTTTCTCCAAGGGAATTTTAGTTTGATGAGTGACTTGTAATGAAAATCCAAAGGTTTACATTCATCATTTGGTTCTTCTGTGATAGGCCAATAATGTCTCCACTGAGCAGCAGGCATGAGCGAGCTGTGTGAAACAATCATCTCATTGATTTTTATGAACAGTACCATCCAGGGAACACAAGGATTTTACAACCTTACATCGTCTTTTTTTCTGTAATACAAATTTTTTTTAACTAGGTATGTTTTTCAGTACTTTCAGAACAATATTTTTACGTTCTAGTAAGACAGAAGATGATTTATGTCTGTCTTAGGTAAAATCAAAAACACTGACGGTACAGCGTAACAGTACTTTGGTTGTGGAGGAACAATAAACGTCCAACTAGATATTTGTCTATATTTCATAGGAGCTGGGTGAATGTATAATTAGTTTTGGTCTCTGACTGGACTAATTTCATTTTGAAAACAAAAAAAAAAGAAAAAAAAAAGTGAAGTGAACTTTTGTGGAGTGCATCCTTTGAAGGATCCTGCCTCTGAGCTGCAAAACAGCTACAGTGGATTCAGAAGTATTCAAACTCCTATGGTTTTTGCACACTGTTTTGGTGTTGATTTAATTTTACATTGACAGAATGCCTATTTTTGCCCATCAGTCCATACTTCAGAAATCAAAGTGAAAATACAGACAAAGATGATAAAATTAATAAAAGAAAATGACACAAGGTGTCTTAGTTAAGTGTTGGGTGAATACATGCTACCACCACAGCTTCAATGTATGCTGGCATTGATTCTAAAACTCTCCAGAACTCCCTTCTGCTGAAAGATATTCCCTCATTTGGTGTTTAAGTGTTGGTGAAGAAAAGTGCTGTCTTACACACTAATCCAAAGTCTGCCACAGCTCTCACCATAAAGGCCATAACATGTAATTCATATGATTTGCATAGTCATCAAACCATTCAGTACCCCTAGAACCCTAATAAGGGTGATTGGTCTAGAAGTATCTGTGTTAGCCTTGCGACAGACTGGCGACCTGTCCAGGGTGTACCTTTCACCCAATGACAGCTGGGATGGGCCTCCTTCAACC
>VUQS01001155.1:2111-14128 GCA_015108495.1 Heterochromis multidens | reverse complement strand
ACAGAAAACGTTTGACCTCTGTCATTGCCAACAAAAGGTATATAACAAAGTATTGAGATGAACTTGTTTGTAGATGACCAAATACTTATTTTTCACCATAATTTGCAAATAAATTCTTTAAAAATCAGACAATGTGATTTTCTGGATTTTTTTTTCTCATTTTGTCTCTCATAGTTGAGGTATACCTATGATGAAAATTACAGGCCTCTCTCATCTTTTTAAGTGGGAGAACTTGCACAATTGGTGGCTGACTAAATACTTTTTTGCCCCACTGTATATTATATATATTTGAAAAATACAAAATAAAATATTTTCTTCTCATTAAAATTCTCTTTTTTTTCCACATTTCCTTACCAAGATAGATAACAGGTCAGATCACTACAGGTAAGTAAAAAGATGTACTGTATATGCAAACATCAGATGTAGGTCAAATGCTTGCTCACTAACTATCTTCACCAGCCTGTGCTTTACCTTATCCTTTCTCTGTGCAAGTTCATTGGCCTTTCTTCTCTGATGTGGGAAGAAGTGTCACATTGCAGCAATTAGAATAGGGAAAAAGCTACCAAGTGTGTGTGTGTGTGTGTGTGTGTGTGTGTGTGTGTGTGTGTGTGTGTGTGTGTGAGTGTGAGAGAGAGAGAGAGAGAGAGAGAGAAAGAGAGAGAGAGGGAGAAAGTGTCATTTAGGGTAACCCTAAACCAGTTATTCAAACCTCCTAAAAAGAGTCACTGTTACCTACTGAGAATGGGTATGTGTGCATGTGTGTGTGCATGTGAATAGGAGCGCTTTCAGTGGTAACTTGTAATATGGTGACAACTTTGGGACAGCTAGGCAGCTCCAGCAGCTAAACATAGATCAACACCGCTAACTAATGCAGTGTGTGTGTATGTCTGTGTGTGTCTGTGTGCACAGGGTTGCAGTGTGTCATATTCTAGGTTTTGATCAAATGTGGATCAGACAAGAGATTTTTTCCTCTAGAGCTCAACACAGCGTCAACAAATAAACAAACCAATAACTGTCCTGCAAGATATCACAGAGCTGGTAAATAAATGTTAATCTCTTATTCGTGAAATTTAATGTCAGATAAATACATTTATGTTGAGCCCATATATGTACAAAATTTAATTGGGTAGATCCTCAACTCAAACATTTATTTTACTTTATTCCTTTATAGTGCAAGAAGTATAAGCTCAAAGTAGCAGGGTGTCTGCAAGTTTCATCAGGTTTTGCTTGAGACCTTGTTATTTCCACTTGCAATGAAGCAAACAAAACATTCTGAATGGATAAAAAAAGCACACCACCAAACAAAAGAACAAAGAAATTGAGATTTTTTGAAGAAAAAAATGTGGTGTTATTACTACAGAGTTACTGCATTTCAAGAACAATGTATTGGTCACCCCATTTAAAGTACAGGCTGAATTTTAAGTCCAACTGAAAAAAGGATTTCCTTTTAGAAGTATAAAAATAAAAGAAAATAAAAGGAAAGCGCATTTTCTTATAGTATGGATTTTTAGCTGAGCTGACGGGGGCAAAATGACACAATAACTACAGCTTGCCATGTTGTTAGAAATTTAACATTTATTTAACATTTAAACCAAATGATCTTGACCAAAAGTGTAACAATGGTGCAGCCGGTGTGGTGCACAAGGGCCCAGAAGGTAGGAGGTGCCCAGTTGACATATGATTATCAAATGGACTCCTTCGCAACACATAGCATGTATTTAATTTGCTGTAGTTAAAGTTGGACAGATTAGAAAAAATCAACTATATGTTTAGGTCATGGTTCTATCTTGCGAACCAAAGCTTAAGTTTATTCATTGCAGTATAAATCTTCCTTATTAGATTAATTTTAGCTGCAAATGTTTACCCGGTCATTTTGTGGCTCCGTATTGTAGTGGTTAACACATTCACCTAACACACAAAAGATCCCTGGTTCAAGACTGGTAGAGGACAGAAATCCCTGGGGGGGAAAGGATTTGTGAAAGAAGAGCATCCGAAATCTGTGCCAAATCAAATATACGGATTAATCTGCTATAGCAACTCCTAGTGAATAAGGTAGCAGCTGAAAGAAGTTTATGTACGGCATTGTTTTACACTCCCGGCACGGTGGTTAGCACTGTCAACTCACAGGAAATAGGTCCTGGGTTCAAATCCACCATCTGGCCGGGGGCTTTCTTTCTTTGTGGAGTTTGCATGTTCTCCCCATGTCCGCGTGGTTTTCTCCGGGTATTCTGGCTTCCTTCCCACAGTTAAAAGACATGCAGTTAGTGGGATTTGGTTAATTTGGTGTCTTTTGTCCTGTCTTCCTCCTCTCACCCCCAACTGGTCGTGGCAGATGGCTGCCCCTCCCTGAGCCTGTTAACTCCTGTTAAATGGGAGTTTTTCCTTCTCACTGTTGTCAAGTGCTTGCTCATAGGGGGTCGTCTGATTGTTGGGGTTTTCTCGGTATTATTGTAGGGTCTTTACCATACAATATAAAGCGCCTTGAGGTGAAACTGAATTGAACTGATCAGGCAACAGAAATCCGAAAAAGAAGAGGAGCAAGAACAGGAATCATCATGGAAGGACAGGCCCCTGCACAGCATGTACCACTGGCAGAGAGAAAAAGTGGCTGATATCAAAAAATGGCTGGACAAAGCTGGACTGAAAGACAGCACAGAGGCACTAATCATGGCAGCACAGGAACAAACTCTAAGCACAAGATTGATAGAGGCTGGGGTCTACCACATCAGGCAAGACCCCTGGTGTAGACTGTGCAGAGATGCCCCTAGACAATCCAGCACATAACAGCAGGGTGCCTGGAAGTCCCAAGGTCAAAATGGGATACGCCCCCAGATGTGGCTGAGAATGACCAAGCTAAGATCCTATGGGACTTGGACAAACTGCTGATGGCTAACTAACCGGACATAGTAGTGGTAGACTGAATTGAATTGAATTGAATTGAATTGAATTGAATTGAATTGAATTGGTGATTCTAAATTGGACAGGGGTGTGAATGTGAGTGTGACTGGTTGTCTGTCTCTCTATGGAGCAAGCTATCTGCATGTTAGTGCCATTATCAGTCTACAACAAAACTATCACATTATAAATTTTGCTAATACAGTTTTAAAAGAAATGGTTTGACTAGCTGAAGCCTGAAAAGTTATTTCTACATTAAAAACACAGAATGCCAGCATGTTAATGCACAGACAGACGGTGCTGTCGTGCAATTAAAAAGTATAAAACGTAACATCTTCTCCTTTTTCAGTGCTCGTTTTATCTTAAAAGGAGAGCAGATATCTAATCTGCATGTGATAAACAAGTTTCGTTTGAGTTTACAATGTTCAAGTTAAAAAGTGAAACAGTGACTCATTTGTTCCCCAGGTGAACTGAAGAAGTCTTATCTGTTTTTTTGCATTGATGAATGATTTTGTAGCTCTAAAATAAACTACTGACTCATTTTGATTATTTTTATGTTGCACATTGCTTCAGATAAAAGTCACAAGATTTCAGAGGAGTGGCGGTAAAATATATTTACAAAATCACAGAGTCTCTAAAGTTTACAACAATTACACATATATCTCATAAGAATCTTTTTTTTTTTAAATTAACTACTTTAACACTCAGAATCATATAAATTCAATTCCAAATATCTCTCATGTATTCTCTTGCTGCCATTACATACTTGACAGGAAATCATCATGATATGCCAGGAACTGGCTTTTGGCAGATATTTGAGCATTACAGCCAACTGAGCACTTAAAATGTTTATTTTAATGCTCAATCAGGCCATTTAAGCCCCGTATCCAGTATGGTTGGGTTGCCTACAATTAAATAGCCTGTGAAGAATCCATTTTGTCTCAGTGTGATTTGGACACATAGTTACAGCGGTTTTACAGAACAGCTGGTGTTTACAGGTCATTCACATGGAAACGTGTTAAAATCTCTCTGGCCTGATACACTGGCATCAAGCTCCAATTCCTGTTAGTACTCCAGTCAGTTCCAGTGCACAGAAACAGAGCCTGACCAGAAACAAAGTGGGATGAGGTCAGAACAAGATAATAAATTACCCCAAAAATATATATACCAAAAGCCGAGCTCCCCCCCCAGACATAAACACACAGGTGCATATGCCATCAGAGAGAAACTAGTATGGAGACTCATTAAAATTTACTGTCACTTCAAATGAAAATGTGTTAACATCTCACAGGACTAATAAAGTAGCTGTTGGCCCAGTTCAAAATGGTGTGAATCATCCAGCATCCCTGACTGCCAAACTAAAAGCAGGCAAACTGCAGATAATCAGTGGAGCCATTCACTCTTTTTTTCACATTTTTGTGTTTTTCCACTAAAAACAATTTGAGCAGATATTTTTGAATGTACCAGAATTTTTTTAAAGACTGTGTCTTTACAGTTCTGCAGTAAATAAATTATAGGAGTCTAATATTTGACCAAACTGCAGAAAAAAAACAACATGAAATATGAAAAAATATTGTTTTTCACATAGACTTAAACAGTGAAGAGGCTGCAGTATACACAAACATGGGCCTCGGGATAAAACAGAAGAATGCCCGGCTGTGTAACAGCCTTTTGAAGTCCATTATTTTTAAGTCTGTCACTCTGACTGAACTGCCCAAAACACACTTGCACACACAAATGAAATGCCTTTATACACTATCACGCTCACTCACAGACTGGGTCGTAATTTGGCCCTAAGCTTTTAAATAGGCTTTACTCCACACAAAACACCAGATGCTGCAATCTCCCACATTCTTGCTTTGGCCCAAGCTACTGTCAGACATTACACCAGCAAACTTTCATTGGGTACAGCAGATGTTTCATTTATGTTCTCTTAGTTATGATTTTTTTGGCACTAAAAGTTCTGACTATATCATTTTTATGTTTGTTATTTTTGAAAATTAAACAAGTTTGTATCATTTAAGGGAAGAAAAACATCTAATACATAAAATGTAGAATCAATGAAAGGCACAACCATGTTTCCAACAATGTTATGACCTTGTGTGAAATGTAGAAAAACAAACAAAAAACATAATTAATTCAGTGCTTTTCTAAGGTATTAAACTAAGAATAAGAAGATAACATAAAGTGGCAACATAATTTTTTATTTGTTTTAAAAATAAATGTTCATATTCATTTTGATACTAGCAATATGTTTAACACATTTTAGAATGAAGCAGTGTTTCTCTATCTTCTTTTTTTTAATCTGTAGGGTGGAATTTTACTGTGCATTTTCACTTACAATGGTTTTCAGAAGTGTCCCTGAGCCCATCAAGTAATTTCCAGAATTATGTCTTTTTTAAGAAGATCACAGCCATTCAGTATTGGTTTCCAGTTCTGTCCCTTGCATACAGAGATTTCTACAGATTCTCAGAGCACTGTTTCAATATTATTATGTTCTGTAGATGATAAAATCTCTAAAATATTTGCAAATTTATATTGAGAAACATTCTTCTTATCTGCTGAACTAGTTGCCCATACAGTTTTTGACAAAGTGGTAAACCCCTTTCCATTTTTCCTTCTTAAATCCCAATTCTCTCTCGGATGTTTTTTTACACCCTAACATGTTACTGACCTGTTGCAGATGTACCAAAGAAATTGTGAAATGTTTCTTTCTTTATTTATATGTCTTGGTATTGCTCAACTTTCTCTGCATACTTGTATCATTTCACATGCATTTGTGTCTGTATGCATGAGTGTACAGTGAAGTATTGTAGAGCTGTCAATAAAAGACTGGTGAATGATGTGATAACTGCCCATCACTCAAACTGATTGCTAAATTTCCATAATAACTGCAATTTAACTAAATCCCATCTTACAATGATAAAAAAAAAATGTCGGGATGGCAAGGCAAGCATATCCACTCATGGTAAAATAGTTCTAAGACATCTACTACTACTCTTAATTTATATGCATATTATCACTAATATGCTATACTATTACTAACTGCAACTCAAAATTTTATACACCAAGGATGCATGGCCAGGAAATCCTTAGTTTCACATGGAATGACTGGAGGTGCAATAGTCCAATAATACAAAAAATTTAAAAAGTGATTATTAGATTTTTTTTTTTTTAACTTTAAACTTGTAAATTAAACCTCAAAACGTAGGCGAGCATAAAAACTGATTATTTTTACAAAGTTAGAAATCATTCTCAACCCACTCTCCAGAATCTCTGCAGAGGGCTTTTAGTGTATTGTCAAGTCTGATGCTTCTTCATGCACGGTTACGATTCAAGAATTCATCTAATAATAATGAAGAACATACACAGACATCAACTGTCTGCTTCACACACAGAGTGAAGCACATAGACCCTCAGCTCCCACTCTCTCATTATTTAGTCTTTCTGTCCAGAGAGTCTCAACAATAACAAGAGAGGAAATGAGAGTGGTGATGTCACAGACAATAACAACACACACAAACACACAAGCCCACTGTCATTTTCTGAGTGAGATGACTGCGGTCGCAGAGGAAATTCAGTGCACTGGAGAGTAAATAGCTTTCTGTTGGTTTGATCGAGCGTCACACATACAGTGAAGCATATTCACACATATGCATTAACAAACATTAACGGCATTTCTTTTACAGTCAATATCTGCAGCACAGGTGTAATGTACTATTACTGTAATCAATATAAAATCTATTAATCAAATAAGAGGATTAAGGATTTTCAAATATTCAACTGAATTGGGTTCTAAAGGCTCATATTCATGTACAGTATTTCATATATTTACATTATTTGAATATTGCAAATTTCAGATTCTGAATGTAAAAACATGAGCAAGTTATTTAGATTGGAACAGCAGGACTGACTGGTCTTACTACAGTCTTTTTTGGTACACCCACACCCATAACACAGATCACTTTCTAAAATTATGACAAATTTAATGATCAGTCATAACATTGCTCTGTATGTAAGTGATGACTTCAAAATCAATAGTGAACGTGCACATTACATTGTTAATGACGCAAAAATAATCAGGTGCTAATACCAAACCAGGTCTGTGTCTTTCAGATGCACTTCTTCCACCCCAGGGCACCAAATAGAATACCACCATTCAGTCAGATGCTGTAGAGTTGGAGAGGAACACTCAAGGTGTCCATTGGCATATCACCTTGACACACCAGGTGCAGCAATATCTGATGCCAAGAGGTTAGAGACCTCTTGTAAAGAGTGACAAAATCCCCTTTAGGATGTTCAGTGGGTGAAGACAGATTGATTAGAACATTCCAAAGCCCTCTAGAGCTGACAGGGTGGGTTCATTTTGACCCCATCCTGCATCAATAGCACCAATGGCAAAGAAGTAATTTCTTGAAGAAGTCAAGTTGCATTTAAGATTAAGTTTGATTTAAATTATTTCAATATAGATTATAAAGTTAAAATATATATTAGAATTCACTAATAAACAAAGGATACAAGAAACAACACAATAGCAAACACATCTAAATAATTTAAATATTGTAGAAGAACAATATAGAAAAGCTAAAAGTGAACTATGGATAACTTGTACTGTTAAAGCTACTTTCACCTACTTTCACCTGCTCCCTTGTCAGAAAGGGTCGCCAAAGTGGGTAGCTCTGCATGTTTGATTTGGCAGAGTTTTACAGTGGATGCCCTTCCTGACACAATCCCAAAGGGGATGTGTCTCCAGCAGGAATTGAACCAGCAACAATGTGTACATCACTACACTATGAAGCCACAACTTGTAGTATTAGTTAGACTAAAATAAAGAAGGTATAAAAAAACTGGCTGTTCCCTGTGAAATAGATTGAACAGCTTGTTGACCACAGTTTAAGGTTGACCACACAGTTGGATACAACAAAATAAACACATTTGAATAAATTAATTATTGTAAAAATACAACAGTGAAAGTTTATCACATCATCGACATCTGCCTCCTCTTCACCAGACTTGCAGACTCTTTCTCATCCACCATCCACACTGATCCGCCTCAGTCTGAGTCCTCCTCAGCTCTGCTCCTCAGGCTTAAAGCCCAACCAATTCAGCTGCTCTGCTCTGGATTTCACTCTTTATTTGCTCGGATTAGTATTACTGGACTCTGCTCTGTTCAGCTAAGGTTCCCCTACTGTTCTGACAAACCCGCCCGTTCTCCATGTCTGTCAACCACTATATATGCTATGCCTAACTTATTCAGCCCTGTGATAATCCTTCATCTTTAATCTAACTACAGTACCTTATAACCCCAACTATCAATCTCATCTAGCTAGCTCTGGCTCATGATATATCAGCCTTCATATCAACAATGTGTGTAAATAATGTGTGTTGCCAGGCAATCAGGTGTGCAATGATTGTTCTTTTATACTGATTTCTATTGGCAGTTCTAGATATAACAAGTAATTTTTTTCATCTTTTAATTCCACACACCGCAAAATTCCCTACATGATGAATAAACCCATTTTAGCAGAAGTAGTGAAATAAAACATCATGGGGTTTTATTTGAAGACAGTTGCATGATTTCTACTGTTAACAGTATTAACTCTGGATGCTTACTCACTGTATTTAAATACTGTAAATACAGTTAGAATACTGCAAACATGTTAAACATAGCCAACACATGAAGACTATTTAATTGTGAGAAATGGATAAATTTTTTTAATACACTGACATTCTGGTTTTCTTATTGATCTGTCAGATGCTTATGATCATTCGTTGTGCATCTCTATTAACTTCTTAGACATGAATAAGAGTCAAAATAATGGGGTGTGTACGTAGGTGTCAGTCACCTGCTTCACACACTAATATTAAGGTCAGAAGTGACACAATGAGTGAGTGAGTATGAGTAACCAGGCAGATTCATTCACTGGCCGTACTACTCAAGAGATAGGTGTGAAGAAGTGTGTGCGTGTGTGTGTGTATTTGTAAGACCACTGAAGGCTTAATATTTATTCAGTAGCCGCACCACAGTGGTGAAAGGTGTGACTGATGGGCCTAAAGTCATTATTATTTCAAGATGGCTGTTACTCTACTTCCTGTGCAGGGCTGTAATTACATTCTACTTGTGTTGGGTGCCAAAAAAAAAGAAAGAAGAAAGAACGCAAGAAAAGAAAAAAGCTCTCTTCACGTTTGCCACATTATGTTGCAGTTCTCTCTGTGGTTCTAAATGCAATATCAATAGTAGGAGTCTGACCTGAAATATTGCAATATTCACATGTTACATTAGTATTCAAATCTTACTTTTTTGTTTATTTTTTTACTTATTTGTCATTTGTCTTAACACACTGCACTTTAAACTGCGTGGTCATTCTATTACATCCACATTCATTCAACGTTATCTTGAATGTGTGCAATTATGTTAACAGAAACATTAAAATAGAAAGAAATGGAACATGGAGGGTTTTATTGTGGAGCACTCTGCTTGTGGATACAGCAAGTTGCTGTAATTTCAATTCTTTGATGATTTTGCCATGTACTTGTTGGTAGAAAGGTTCTAGTTTACCTCTGAAGTAAAACTCTCAGATTCTAAAACCACCACCCGCAATTTCTATTATTGTTATTACTGTTCATCATCATTCATCTATGAATAGAGCACAGCACTGCTCGTTAGCAGTTTGATTTTAATGAGCCACAAGACAGCAGCCACCACCAGACTATTAACTGATTTGAATAACTGAAGTCCATTTTGTTAATTCTGGATATGTTTGGCTGAAGCAAACATAATTTTCAAGATGTGGCCATATAATTTTTTTTTTTTTTAAATAACAAAAAACTTTAAATTCAGTTTGAAAACGGTTAGGGTTAGGGTTAGGGTTAGGGATGCAATTATTTTTTTGGAGCAATATATTGTCATTAATATAACAGATTTTTTCCAGGCATTATAATTTTCATAATTTCTCTGTTCTATTTTTTTCCCTTCTCTTTATCTTGTTATTTCATTTATTTATATTCCACACTTTGCCTTTCTGCTGCTCCATTTTCCCCTTTTGTAGCCAGGGTTTAAAATGGGATTTGGCAGCTGGTGGAACCCTAAATCAGGTTGAGCAGTGTAGCGTGGAGCTAAAGAATTTCTTAGAAATAAGTCACATAATAACTTTTTTGGTAAGCTCTGGTAGACTTTTCTTTGTGTTAAGGCTCTGATCAGCTGACTTGTGCTGCTACAACTCTGAGGTTTACTGCTCTTTATGGATTTAGTAACCTGAATTCAAGATATAAGCAGATGTTATATGAGGTATCATGACTTATTTCCAACCCTTAGAGATTATAATGCTACCATAAAATATATCTAATCAGCATCATCAGCTTACATAGAAGTTGATGTCGGCTATCATTAATGTAACCTAACATTGACCATGAACACCACAGCCTGTTCTGCACCAGTCCAACATAGTGCATTACTATAAACTTCATCACAGTACTGCTAACTAACCATTAACTAACCTGCACTAAACTGTACCAAACTGCCTAGTACAGTATTTTCATGCAACTTTTGAATAACACAAAATTTGTGTACTTCAATTTAAGACAGAACCACAACCGCAACTTTACATCTGCACCTTGAACGCGTCACAGGGCTGAGAAAGACAAAAGGATGTGTTGAACGTGTAAGCAGGCCAAGAGTTAACCACTGTTTGTAGTGCTCTTCTTTGAGTGTTTAAAATTACTTTAAAGACACATTTCCAGTGCACCTTAAGAAGAGCCAGAAGGGATGAGTAAGTGACAAACATCTAGACCCAGATTTTTTTTTTTTGTTCCAACAGTAAGGTAGGAATTTTGATCCACTGACACAAAAAACATGCTTTTAAGTTGACTGAAAATAAAGTAAAATAGTGAGCAGAAAATTAAAAATTATTAACTTGAGTTAGTTTTTAGCTTTTCTTTAACTTGATTATTTCTTTCTTTGTTCATTTTTCAAGAATATTGGTGTTTTGATTAGACATCTGAAATGAATCTTTTTTTACCTTTAGACCAATTTTTGACTGACTTCTCTTAATGAAGCCACAGATTCTCATAAACTAAATCTTCCACTCTCATTAGTTTTATTCTCATAATATCTATATAATTACAATCTGGCAGTCTTATCTGTTTAATCACACTTCCAAACTAAACTAAATGCCCTAAATCATCCCATGCCAGTACACAGCCACTCAATCACAGAGATTCCTGCCAAGCTTTCCAAGTCAAAAATGGAAGCCAATATTTAAAGAGTGGCACACAAGATTATGAAGTGATTAATAGCAAAGTTGGTTTAACTAATTCCAGCACTGCTGAAACAGTTCTGTGTAGCTTAAAATCCCGATGACACACCAATGACACATTTTGTACACTGCACCTTTAAATGACTAACTGCAGTAATCACTTTAATTGTACATAAAATAAAATCCAAGCTAAGCTGGCCATGACAGCATACAACATGGGGTGTTAATGTAGATCTGGGAAGACAATGTTCGTACGAGCAACATCCTGACAGAAAAGAACACAGTGTCAGGAAACGTTGGGATGAGCTTGATGGACCAAGCACCTGGCAGCTGAATGCATTCTGCGCAAGGTGTTTGTGAATCTAATCATATGTACAGAAACAGAAAGCAAATCAAGGAATTTGACTCATTAAAACGGGCATTTGAGTGGAAAGACTAATTCTAATGGAAAGATAAGATTGAGTATCTCCATAGAAATCAATTTGGAAAATTTACTACTAAAACTAATAATAAACTCACTGAAAATGAAAAAAAGTGTATATATGGCTATTGAGACATATCCCTTTTTGTAATAGTTTTTAAATATCTGTGTCTGAATGTATAATACACATATACAACACAGCAATTAAACAGTTGTTTTGATGCTGTTAAATGAACCTTACCAAATGAAAAAAGGTTTGCCTCTTCACTGAGAGTGGAGGCAGTAGTCAGGTTTGAACAGTCATGAACAATGAATGTTACAGTGAATAATACAATACAATAATGACAAGTCAACATTAACATCCTTTCCAACCATTATAAATTCAAGGTAACCACAACCTTCAGTCTGTAAAAAAAAAAAAAAAAAAAGGGAAATTTTAAAACAAA